>CATIWQ010663475.1:0-11575 GCA_949673415.1 Euphorbia schlechtendalii
GTCTGGTCAAAGACTGGACATTGACCGGTTGAACCGGCCGGTCAAATCTGGTTGAACCGGAAACCGGTTACTCCAATCGGCCGGTTCACTTATTCTTGTTCAAAATAATTTTTTTAAAATTTTTTGCAATAAGTAGGAATCGAACTCATGACCCTCAGTTTATTATTCATTATACCTACCATTCAACTACAATACTTATTTGATACATATTTGTATTATATTTCTTTTATAATATCTATATAAAATTTTTACTTAGTTTTAAATTACTTATTTACTTTATTTATTTAGTGTATTGTGTAAATAAATTTATCATACCTTATTTAAATAATATTTTTTTAATTTTTAGAAAATCCGGTTCGACCACCGATTTAATCCGGTTGAACCTTAAATCCATGAACCACCCTCTTCACCGGTTCGATGACCAGTCCAGTTCTGAAAACCATGTTTGGAACCTTAAAAAGAAAAAATGAAATTTTTTATGGAGCCTTAACCTAATACTGTACATCATAAATGTCTCTTCTGCCTCAAGCATGTACAATATTTTGTATTGAGATTTTTATAATATGGGAGTTGTTGAATTTAAGAAGTTATGATGTTGTATGATGGAACAATAGCATAAACATTCGGTAAACAACTAAGGGCTTGCTTGGTACAATTGAATTCCATATTTTTTAGCAATTCATTTGTAAATCCATATTTTTATACTTGGGAAGCTAAAATTTGAAATTTGAATTCTATTAATTAGAAATCCATGGAATTGATTATGCTTACATGAAATCCTATCAAAATTGGTGGGATTTCAAAATCCAATTCGTATTTTTAATTAGAATATTTGGCTACCAATTTTACCCCTCCTATACTATAAAAGGCATAATCTTTATTTTTACACAACATTGATGAATGTATCTTAGTTAATATTCTATTTTTCAATTTTATCATTTTATGTTTGAAGTTGTTTGGATATATTTCAAGACAATTGTTGTTTGGATATATTTCAAGACAATTGTTGTGATTTATTTTATTGATTACAATTTCAATGCTAATATTATAGTTATTTCATGATAAGGACATTTTAGAAAATAATTTACAAATGAATTATTAAAATATTTTGTTCCAAGCACGAAACAAGAAATTCAATTTAAATTCTATATTTTCATTCATTATTTCCAAGCAAAAGAATGTAAATGAATTCTAATTCTTGAATTGATTTGTTCCAAGCAATAACTAATTCATTTTATCTAAGAATATTTTTACTTATTTTGTGTATGAGGTAAAACCCCAAGTCACTTGATGGCTGTACTGGTTTTATAATTAAGTTTTTAGTAAGAAATAAAACTCAAGTTAATTTTTTTTAGATCACACATTGAGCTTCGATAGACAAAAAAGTATAATCAAATAGTTGAATTTAGGAGAAAGTGGTACTCTAATCATGATTGTCAATCAACAAATTTTTTTTGACTGGAAAATGTAATCCATTAATAAAATAGAGACAATTATAGCTTAATTAAACGTGGATGAACATTAAATAAAATAAAATTAATTTAATTTTACATATTATTTAGGTGGGTTGGATAAGGAAATTTGCCAAAGGCATCGGGGCTTGGCCTAAATTTATCAGCTTTGAAGTAGTAGATTGGACTCATTTTCAGTCAGGCCTGGCCCAAAATTTAATTCGATCACGTGCATTGCAAGCTGTTTCTCTCCTAAACCTAAACCCTAGCAAAGCCTTTTTACCGGTAAATAATACTAATAGTGTTATCTTTCTGCTACTCCCAATTCCCTCTCCTCCAATGGTAGCTGTCGAAATGGATGGCGGTCATCCTGTTCCTCCGACGGACGATTTCTGCAGTTTACTTCTCTCGCGCTTTTCCTCTTCTACACAAGAGGATCACCAGCACCTCTGCACCGTCGTAGGCGCAATGGCACAGGAGTTTAGGGACCAGAACCTACCGCCAACCGCTGTTGCTTTTGTCGGCGCCGCTAGCTCCTCCCTCGATCGCCTCACCTCCTCCAACCCTGACCCTCCCCCTCACGTCATTGATTCTCTCCTGACCATTCTCTCCCTAGCTCTTCCCGCTATTTCGCCTGCTATGTTGAGGAAGAAACGAGAGGTGTTTTCGGAGATTTTGGTTAGGGTTTTAAGGTTGAATTCGTTGACTGTTGGTGCTGCGGTTTCTGGATTGAAATGCATCGGGCACATGTTAATTGTTAAGGATACTGTGAATTGGAGTGATGTTTCACAGTTATATGGCGTTTTATTGGGATACATTACTGATTCACGTCCGAAGGTAATTTAAATTCTGGTTGTTGATTTATTTTATTGATGTTTGGCACCTAATTGTTTTGAATTATGAAACAGGTGAGGAGACAGGCAAGTATTTCAACTCGTGATGTGTTACAAAGTTTTCAAGGGACATCAGCACTAGCTCCTGCGAGTGAAAAGATTACAAATTCATTTGAAAGGTTTCTTCTTCTTGCTGGTGGATCAGATACTAATGAGACTGAAAAACCTAGAGGAGCTCAGGAAGTTCTTTATATTCTTGAAACTCTTAAAGAATGCCTTCCTCTTATGTCTATGAAGTGCAAGACTAACATTTTGAAGTATTATAAAACACTTCTCGAATTGCGTCAACCAGTTGTTACCCGTCGTGTAACAGATAGTTTGAATGTAATTTGTTTGCAACCGACTTCAGATGTTTCAGCTGATGCGTTGCTCGATCTATTGTGTTCATTAGCTCTATCTGTCTCCTCTAATGAGACATCTGTGGATAACATGACCTTTACTGCTCGCTTACTGGATGTTGGGATGAGAAAAGTTCATTCCTTGAATAGACAAATTTGTGTAGTCAAGCTCCCACTTGTGTTTAGCACACTCAAAGGTAAATTTTTTTTATTTTTCAGTAGAAGAGAAGGATCTGTTCTGTTTTGTTCCAGTTTTGTTGGAATTAAAGCAACAACAAATTGATCTGGTTACTTCCCCTCTTTACTTCTGGCAGATATTTTGTCCTCTGAACACGAGGAGGCCATCTTTGCTGCAATGGAGGCATTGAAGAGTTTGATTAATAACTGCATTGATGAAAGTTTGATTAAGCAGGGAGTAGAGCAGATTATGATAACGACAGAGAATAGGATGTCTGGACCAACTGTAATTGAAAAACTCTGTGCAACTTCCGAAAGCCTGCTTGATTATCATTACAATGCAGTTTGGGACATGGTATTTCAAGTGGTTTCAGCAATGTTTGATAAACTAGGTATTCTTCACTGATGTTCTGGTCTCATTTGTCATTTTTTCATCTTCTATCTTCCAGTTTTTCTTTAGGCTTTGTTTGGATGATGGTAAGTTACTGTATGGTATGTTATAGTTTGATATGGTTCTTTTAATTTGTGTTTGGATTGGTGGTATGGTATTGTATAGTTTTTTCAAAATTAGTTTAATTTAATAGAGAACCATGGAGAATCCGTGGTTCTAATTTCATCTTTTTTGGAACCATGAAAAAACATACTAAGAAAAAACCATGGAACCAAACAAGAGATATAAAATTGTACCATACCGTACCATAAAAAAACTATGAACCAAACAAAGCCTTAGACTTCAATAATAAACCTTTTCCTTCAGTTACTGGCTTTTCAAAGTTGATTTTTGCTCTGAGCCTTTAATCAATTGTTTATATTCTACGATATGCTTTTTTAATCATTAAGACTACATGGAGAGTGGTGTTTTTCAGGTGAGTATTCATCCTACTTTATGAAAGGAACCCTCAAGAACTTGGCAGATATGCAGGGATTGTCGGATGAAGATTTTCCTCACAGAAAACAGGTGGTTAATTGTTTGTCTGAAAAATTTCATCATACGCTTGTATTATGATGCCATTTGCTATCAAAATGACCTTTAATTATTTTACTTCCTATTAAAGTCTATATTCTTTATAAGGGTCTTTGGGTTTGTTTATTGGTAAATTATCTGTAATAGCGCAAGAATTTTGTGTGTTGTGAAATGATGTACGTTGAGTGGTAGTTGAATTTTATATTCTTGTAAGCGCCATCAGTGTATATTATTTGTTTGGAATATCAACATGCATTATATGCTCAGGGTAGTGGATTTAGCTTCAAGTAGCGAGTTAATTGACTCACTGTTACTGAAATATGTTTTTTCCTTTCATGATCCCGGCAATGTTGTTTGAAACTTTTGTAATTTGGGAACGGAGAGGGAGAAAGTGCTTATTAATATGATGTCATTTGGGTTCTTCGGTTTATCAGTTTTAACTAGATCCTTCGTTGAAAAATATGTAGGTTTGGTGACCCGGAGTATTTTAATAAGATTTTGTATTGAATGTGCAATGGCTTATTAGTAAATTGCTATAATCTTGTTAAATCTTCTGCATTTTTATGTTATATGGTCCTTCTCATCTTTTGTTGTTTATGAATTGTATTTTTTTGAAATTTTTTTTTATGACTCAAGGACTTGAAACATAAAATTATTTTTCAGTTCTTACTTTCACGTTCTCCTTATTTGCGGTTCTGTTTGTCAATTTGCAGTTGAACGAATGCCTTGGATCTGCTCTTGGTGCAATGGGGCCTGAACCATTTTTAGGTGTACTACCACTTAATTTAGAGGCTGATGAGTTATCTGAGGTTAATGTTTGGCTCTTTCCTATTTTGAAGCAGTATACTGTTGGTGCTCATTTAAGCTTCTTTACGGAGACAATTCTGGGCATGATTGGTCAGATGAGACAGAAATCTCGAGAAGTATGAATCTTGTCTGCATAAATAACTCTCTCTGACTGTTTTGGCTGGTCTATAATTGGGTAATATTATCTTACTTGGTGCAGTTAGAGCTAGAAGGGCGTACTGTCTCAGCAAGGAGTGTTAGCGCACTTATGTACTCTCTGTGGTCATTGTTACCTTCCTTTTGCAACTATCCTCAGGATACAGCAGAAAGTTTTAAGGGTCTACGTAAATATCTGATTAGTGCTCTTCGTGAAAGTGATATTCGTGGAATAATATGCAACGCTATTCAGATTCTTATTCAACAAAATAAGGGAATTATTGAAAACAATGATGATTTTGGTGTTTCTGAAGTTATTGCTAGACAACGAGCCATGACACACTATAACCCAGTGGTTGCTGAAGCTAACTTGAAAGTGCTTAGGTCATCTGCTCATGATTTTTTGAATGTTTTGTCAGTGATCCTCTTAGAATCTTCGAAAGATGATGGTGGTTGTTTGCAGGTACTTGCTTTGCCTCGATGAGTTATGCATGTTGTTTCACTTCATGTTAAGCTACTGAGTGTAGACGTAGCATAACTAGATTGTTAGGGCTCATATTCATGTTTTTACTGTGTGAGTTGGTTGCACATCAGGATGCAATCAACGATGTTGTAGTTCTTAATCAATTTTCACTTGCTTGTCTTTGTCACATACATCAGGAGTATCAAGTCTGTAGGAATTAATTGCTCAAGAATTGCTGCATTTCTTATTACCGTTTTTATAATTCTAGATTAGTTTGTAGTTAGGGGTAATGCAGTCTTACTCGTTATAATTGGCATTAGTACTTTGGTTTAGCTATTTTGTCAAGAATTGCTGCATTTCTTATTACCGTTTTTATAATTCTAGATTAGTTTGTAGTTAGGGGTAATGCAGTCTTACTCATTATAATTGCCATTAGTACTTTGGTTTAGCTATTTTGTCTATTTTTTCAGTGACACCTGGCCTAGTGGCAGTTAGTAGCCCTATATATATTCTGCTTTGTAATGGATGAAGGTAATCAGTGAAGTACAATCAAATGCTAATCTCCTCAGTATTCTTTTCTTCTTCTTGTACAATTTCCTCAACTTCTAAGTTCTAATCCTAGTTCTTCTACTTCTCCATTTTCTTCTCTTTCTATTTTAGTCAACTGCGTCAGAATTCCTATTATGGCAGTCTTTTATGTGACGTTGAAAATGTGAATACCTTCTCAATTATCTGAATCCTCATTGTGTATTAATAACAGCATGGACTTATGCATTTTTGGATAATTAGGATACTTCTTTTGGGATAATGAAATTTTGGTATCTTTTCATATTTGTTGCATTTTATTAGTTTGTGTCCAGGAAGTTCGGTGGTTCAAATTTAATATCTAGTTTTGTGAGATACGTAGCGTAACCAAGGACTGCAGTTTGAGAGAGTTTGTGTTATATGATTTTTTGCACGAAAATGAGAACAAGCTTTGATGCTTGTAATTTTGTAATAATTGAAATTTGTAATCTTTTTTTGTTGCAGTCAACAATTAGCATGATTGCTTCAATAGCTGATGAAAAAGTAGTTTCAAGTTTATTTATGAAGACTATGCTGAAGCTTTTGGAGATCACACAGAAGGCTACAGAGCTTAAAGAAGTTGGAAATTCCAATTCTATGGAGGTTGATGGCTCATCAAACAAAAATCAACCATCACTGGAAAGGTTAATTTCTAGAGCATTGTATTCACACCTTTATTAAATACTTTCACGGGCGGAAAGTGGGGCAATGGTTGTGTTGAGTTGTGCTGATGTTAAATTTTATGTGATTAATAAACATTATTGAATTTGTTTCCAATATTTTGTACTTGATTATGGCTACAGGGCACATCTATTTGACTTGGCTGTTTCCCTTTTGCCGGGCTTGAATGATAAACGGATTGGTGTTCTGTTTAGTGCAGTGAAGCCTGCATTACAGGTCTTTACTCTGACCATTTCTCTCAACTTGAATTCTTCACTTCTGGAAGAAGCTGCATATGTGTTGCCTGAATAAAATAGTATAGATAGATATTAGTTGTATATTGTTGTCCTTATTATTGATTGTCGCTTGCAGGATTCTGAGGGTTTAGTCCAAAAGAAAGCATACAAAGTCCTTTCAATTATTATCCAGGTATATCTTTCTAGCTGGCATGATCTTTTTGAGCTCAGTTGCAAGTTTTTTTTTTTAAGCTGTTACAAATGCTGAAATATGCAAGTACAATGTTTTGGATTTAATGCCATATGGGCAGAGTTCTCAAACAAGGGATGTGTCCCATTGAGTAGCACTTATTCACGTTATTGCTTGGCTTCTTAACCGACCAATTTGTTAATAAATTGTTGGAATTTTGCAGCGGTTGTTTAATAGTTTATATTTGGCTGATTACCTTTCTTAAATCAAATAACACTTTGTTCTACAATTGTACTTATATGCTGCTTTGTCTTTTAAGGACTTCTCTTTATCACGGTCAATGAAATGTTTTTCATTCTATAAAATTTTTCTTGCTTGTGTGTTGCAGAAATGTGATGGGTTTCTCACATCAAGGCTTGATGAACTTCTTCAACTAATGATAGAAGTCTTGCCAGCCTGCCATTTTTCTGCCAGACGCCATAGACTTGATTGTTTGTACTTTCTGATACTCCATGTTATCAAGGTGTTAGCACAGTGCTTCTGTATATTTACTGTCCTTTTATTTTGATATTTACCATCTGATTTTGGGGATTAGAAATCTCATATGCTTCATCCTCTTACATGTTTAAAATTTCTTCTTTTTTTCAGGGGGATTCAGAACAAAAGCGACGTGAAATCCTGGTTGCTTTCTTGACTGAGATAATTCTTGCTCTTAAAGAGGTATGTGCAATCTGCTAGAACACTGGATTTCTATTATGGTTCCGGTAAAGCAGGGTTTACAGCATGAACAATTTGGTGTCATCCTGTGTTAATGCTCTTCAATATGTGATTGCATACTTGCATTGTTGTTATTCCAAGATTGAGCTTCTGTAAAGTGTAGATCAGACTTGATAGCCTTATCCTAAAGTTATCTAGAACCCAATATCATGTTACTCTTTTCTTTGTCCGTTTTGTTATGTCTGTTTCGTTCCAGTCCCAAGTGTGCGATCAGAAAGTCAATTGAATGTGTTTAGCTAATTCTCCTCATTTAATGTGGGATGTTTACCTCCAGTACTTTACATAATATCTTGTGTGTTACATCATGACTTCATCATTCATTGACCACAATTTGTTGGTAATTTCATCTTTATGAAAATCCTTATGAATTCTTTTAAGTGTGGTGTTTCCTGTTCTTCACCTTCATCTTTTCTTTTTCAAGCTCCTATCCTTCAGCATAAATATATTTGGAAATCTGGAGCATTATTGTCACCATCATTGTGATAATATCATATATTCGAGTTTTTCATGATTCTAAGCTGAATCGGATGGTTTGAAATTTTAATATTGTGAAGATATTTGTTTCTTTCTTTTCTTTTGGTAGTTATAATAAGAGAAAAATGTTGAAGCAACAAGGAGAAACCTTGTTTTTGTTTGAGCTGTTTTAGAAACTGATTTATGCAATTTAACTGTTTAAGAAGCCGTTTAGAAACATGACGAGTTTTCTCTCTGAAATGAACATGTTAGTGTTTCAATTAAATCTTTGTCTACTCATTTGCTCAATTTAGCTTGCTTTTGTTCGTAAGACTAATTTTTTTTCCCTTACGTTTTTTAGGCAAACAAAAAGACAAGAAATAGATCTTATGATATGCTAGTCCAAATTGGCCATGCATGTGGAGATGAAGAGAAAGGTGGAAACAGGGAAAATCTGTATCAGTTTTTCAACATGGTACTTTTTTTCACAAATGCAAATATGTTTCACTTAATTAGTTGTATGGGATCTCTCAAAGCTTTTGTAATTCCACCATACGTTAGAAGTATCTTACTAGATCTCGTATGTTGGAGTTGAATCATTTTGTTGGTCACACACAGATTGCTGGAGGCATGGCTGGAGAAACTCCCCATGTGGTCAGTGCTGCAGTAAAGGGCTTGGCTCGTCTTGCTTACGAGTTTTCAGACCTTGTTTCTACTGCGTATAAGTTGCTACCATCCGCATTTCTTCTCTTGCAGAGGAAGAATCGAGAAATTATCAAGGTCTGTTTCTTTGTTTTCTATCCTTGCATTTCAGATACACAAGAGTCCATTTTAATTTTTTGTGGCCTCCGCTATCTTTATCAATGGCTGTCTGAAACCAACTAACTTCTGTTGCAGGCAAATTTAGGTTTGCTGAAGGTACTGGTGGCTAAATCGCAGTCTGATGGGCTTCAGATGCACTTGGGAAGTCTGGTCCAAGGTTTACTTAATTGGCAAGGCAACACAAAAAACCATTTCAAGGCTAAGGTTTGCTGTCACCTTCTATTTATGAATGAATGTTCTTTGTACTCGATTTCTGAAAGGTATTCTGAAATTTTTTTGAGTCTAACTTGTATGTCTTTATCTTTGCAGGTTAAGCATTTATTGGAAATGCTTGTCAGGAAATGTGGCATAGATGCTGTTAAGGCAGTGATGCCTGAAGAACATATGAGACTTCTGACTAACATTCGAAAGGTTGGCTGAGTGATGTTGTTGTATCAGCATGCAGTTTTTGTTGTACAACCTTATTTTTATCTTTAATATTTATGTTGAATTTAGATAAAGGAACTGAAAGAGAGAAAGCTTTCAGCAAACTCTTATGCAGACTCTGAAGATGTTAGATCTCACTTGTCGAGAGCGACTACATCCAGGTCACTTGTCAATATTTGCCAACTTATTTTGTTTGTTGTATGCCGGTATTGCTTTGATTCTAATTAAGCATTGACCCCAAAAAAATATACTAAGTCCGAAATATTTCCCTTTAATTTTTGTTTGTTGTTTGCTGGTATATCTTTGATTCTAATTCCTTTAGCATTGACCCCAAAAAAATATACCGAAGTCTGATATGTTTTTCTGTAATGATTTCTTATACATGAATATAAATTAAACTTGATTTCTACCGATGTGGGGTTTATTATCCACAGTCACGGTGTCTTGGGTAATGCCATGCATTTTGTGAACATTTCTTTTTTTGACAGGTTGAGTAAATGGAATCATTCAAGGATATTTTCAGATTTTGGTGACGAAGACTCAGAAGACAGTGATGCTGATGCAAAAACTGTTTCTGGCAAACACAGCAAGGCTTCCATCATGACTAAATCCAGAGCTGGCAAAGCAGTTTCCTTGCGGTTAATTTTCATCCTGACTATGCTTATAGTTGTTTATTACAAGTAATACTACGGGCCAGATTGGCTGTGCTTTCCCAAGTTGTGTTTCTGAAAAAGCTCTATTTTCAAGCTTTTTCTATAAGCAACAGAGTTAGAATTTAGAAAGACAAGTCAGACATTTCCTAATAAAATAGTATGAAGGATCTAAATATGTTGTTCTAAGTTAAAGTATGTAGTTCTATAACAAGTTTGTGGTCCCAACTTATTGGTACAACAGCTTAAAAAGTAATACCAAACAAGCTCTACATAGTTTATGATACTTATTAACGTATTGTTTCAAGTACTGGAGCTGTGTAATTACCCTGATCGCATTGCTATCTATAGGTCCAAGAAGATGCGCAGATCTGACAAAAGCTTGCCAGATGACTTGCTAGACCAATTAGAAGACGAACCCCTCGATTTACTTGATCGGCATAAAACCAGATCAGCTCTTCGCTCATCAGATCGTCTAAAAAGGAAGCAAGAATCCGACGACGAGATAGAGATAGACTCTGAAGGGAGACTAGTAATCCACGAGGGAGTAAAACCCAAGAAAGAAAAGCCATTTAACCAAGATTCAGATGCAAGGAGCGAAATGGGCAGTCAAGTATCGAGAAGCTCCTCACGAAAAGCCCAAAAGCGTCAGAAAACATCGGACTCCGGGTGGGCGTACACCGGAAATGAATATTCGAGCAAGAAGGCAGGCGGTGATCTTAAAAAGAAGGATAAGCTTGAACCGTATGCGTACTGGCCCCTTGATCGCAAGATGATGAGCCGTCGACCGGAACAACGAGCCGCTGCGAGGAAAGGCATGGCCAGTGTGGTGAGAATGACTAAGAAGCTTGAAGGCAAGAGTGCTTCGAATGCACTTTCTATGAAGTTGGCCAACTTTAAGAATCTAAAGAAAGGCAGCAAGAGAAAAAGCAAGTGAAATGTGGATGTAAGTGGTTAACCACAGGTGAAAGGATGGTAAATTTTTATTCAGTCTTGTTATTTGTTTTGTTATTTATACCTGTTAGTGTGCATTGTCTCATTCTTGTGTAAATAACACCCAGATTTGCTATTTTGGTTGCAAAACGATATAGTTGTGGTTTTTGTTTGATGAACCTTTGGCTTTTTGAGGCTGTAAGAGAGAATTTGGGCTTTTCTTATTGTATTGGTGTTGACTTTTTGGGATGATTTCTTACCTTGTTCTTTACTTTGGGTAAGCATCGTGTGTTAATTATTTGGACTCCATTTGTATGCTATTTTTTACTAGCTTTTGAATTAAAAAAAACTGTTAAAGCGAAGGGCACGCAGAAATTGATATATGGGATCATATTCGCTTTATCAAAGCTTAAATGCTTTTTAATTGCTTGAAATAAACCGTTTTATAACTTTTAATTAACTACTTGCTAGTAAAAGCTTATTAGCTTGCTTAAAATGAGCTAGCTTACAACTTTCAACTGACCACTAAAGGGGAAAATTATAAATTATCAGGACTATTGACTAGCTAGTAAATAACGATAGTTTGAGGTGAAGAGCCTCTGTAGAGGAAAAGTCTTGCGGATGCCAGACTGATCT
>CATIWQ010663647.1:0-24840 GCA_949673415.1 Euphorbia schlechtendalii
AAGCCCGGCCCGACAAATAATTTTATTTATTATATTATTTATTTATACATTAAATTTATAACTATTTAAAATTTTATATTTTATACTATTAAATTTATATACTTGATTGTAATAAATTTTACCAAATATTAAAGATTTTAAGTAAACAATGCAATTATATTTAAAATGTAAATATACTTTGATTTATTTTATATTTTTTCTATTTAATTTAATAAAAAAGTTTATAACAAAAAATAAATTTGCAGGCCCGGGCTAGGCTTGGAAATTACCTTGTAAACCCGGTCCAAGCTCGGTCCGAGCCCAAAATTCTAAAGTATGGACTTGGGCCAGGTTTGGGTTAATATTTTAATTAAAATGCTTGCAAAGCCTGACCCGGCCCGGCCCACCTGACTAATAAGTGTATAATTACACTTATTATCATGACATTTTCAATCATAAAACGATATGGTTTTGATTCATTTTATACTTCATATAAAAGATTTCACGTGGTATGTAGTTATTTTTTATGTAAGTGCAGAAACTAGGTGAATCTTGGGAGTGAAATGATCAAAAGTGGAATTCTATGTAAAAAGAGTGAAAAAGGTACAAAAAGATGCGTGGAATACAAGGATTTGGCTTAGGATAGAAGTTGTCAAAGATCGATAAAGTTGCAAAGAAGAATCATGAAGAAATGACATTTCACTATCGTGACACCTATTCGTGGTCGCGACTTGTCACTCTTCATAAATAGAAAAATATCAACCAATGTTCACGATCGTGACATGGGATTCGCAGTTGTGACTTATGATGGTTATTGGTTATATCTTTTCAACTACCAACCGCCGGATAAAAACCATCAACCGCCATCAACTACCAAATGAAAAGACACCTTTTGGAAGTCAACCAATCATGAAAAGGTGCTTATACATTGTGGATAAAGATGAGACTTTGCATCTAATCACAATGAAGTGATGCAACTATTCGCCAATGGACACGACTCTTCGTTTGGATAGACGCAACCTTGCGTACTCTATAAATAGGGTTCAAAACTCAACCAAATTCGTGACATGCGGGTGGTGTTGTGTGGAAAAATAGTGCATAGTGTGTGCATAGATAGAGAGTAGAAATTGTATAGATTTAGCTAGTTCAAAGTTATAGCGAGAAAAATGTATAAGTGATTCGACTCTTATTTTGATCATTGGATTTCTCCACAAATTTGAGTGATTGTTGTATGAGTGTAATTGCAAAGCACTTATCAATAAAAGTTTTCATTCTTCAACATTCATTTGTTCAATATTCACAAAGAATAGTATCCTAGTGGAGGTTCTGTACGAGTCAAAACCGGATTTAAAGTAGACACAGGAATTACGAGAATTGACGACTCCCATTAAAGAGTGGATACGGTTTGATCAACTTTAGCTTTCACTTGCATACCTTACAACTTTACTTTGTTTCCTGCTTATACTTTCTATTTCAAAGTTTATCATATGTCTATGTATCATAACGAGTATTTCATCTTACATCTCTTATATTAATTAAGTTATATGCTTTTGAGTTAACTTTATGAGTGATTTCAGGATTAACATGATTGTGTATAGTCACTGGATCTGTGATTATATCGCTGTTTAGTGAGCCAACATTTTTGGAGTGGTAACTTGCTAAATATGGCTATGTGAGGGCAACCCGTACTAGGCATAGTATTAATGTTATCTAGCTTCTTATAAGTGTCATAATTCATTTACCCTAGATCTAGAAAAGTCATTTCATGTGTTGCTCTGCGGTGAATTATTGAATATTTGTGTGTCTAGAACCGTGTTTATTAAAGTTGTCTAGTGTACGAAGTATTCTTGATGATTTTGCATATTTTTCTCTACTATACTTGCTCTTAGGGAATATATATATAATTTTTTTATCTTTTCTAGTCTATTCATACATCTGTACATTCATCTATCCACCAATCCAATCCTCCAATATAAATTATCTTATTTTTTTTTGTTCCGTAACTCTAGTTAGTCTTAAGAACCGAATTCCCTCCTTGTGAGAATGATATCTTCTAAAACTACATCGAAATTGTACTTACAGTGGTCACCATTTTTCTATTTGATATGCGGTATTGACAACACCTGTTCATATTTTAAACTCTTATCTTATCGATAGAGAAGTGGGGAACAAGGTTTTTGGCATCATTATAAAATATAAGCCCTCAGAATTAGTAGAGTCAAAACCTTGTGATAAAGTTTTTGGCGTCGTTGCCGGGGAAGGTAAGTGAGTTCTAGAGATAAAATTGCTGGGGACTACGGTACGTTCTTACATTTTGTTTTTATTTTATTCATATATCTGTTTGTTATTGTATTTTATTTTGTGTCTAAAATGTTTACTAACATACATTGGGATAAGTTTTATGGTGATTATATGATTGATAACTTAATTGATACATGTGTAGATGAAATTTGTCATGTTACATCTCATGAAGAGTCAACATCTAAATCCCTTGAAAATTCAAAATATTCCACAGGAACTGAAAAATTAGTTAAAAAAGATGATCATATACTACCTTCTATAGATAAACCACCCTTATTAGAATTGAAGCAATTGCCTAGTCATTTGAAGTATGCATGTTTAGGAAGCAACAATACCTTACCCATTATCATTTCTAGTAAATTATCTGATCTACAGGAAGAAGCATTATTAGAGATAATAAAGGGTAGAATTAGAAGTATTGGTTGACAAATTTCAGATATTAGAGGGATTTGCCCTAATATAGTAATGCATTCTACCAATTTAGAAAATGATAGTAAACCTACAATAGAAAGGCAAAGAAGATTAAATCTTCACATGAAGGAAGTTGTTAAAAAGGAGATTATTAAGTTGCTAGATGCAGGAATTATCTATCCTATTTCAGATAGCGAATGAGTTAGTCTTGTTTAATTTTTTCCGAAAAAAGGAGGTATTACTGTAGTTCAAAATGAAAAGGGTAACTTAGTTCCTACTAGGACAACAACTGGATGGAGAGTTTGCATTGATTACAGAAAATTAAATGCAATCACTAGGAAAGACCATTTCCCTTTACCATTTATAGATCAAATGTTAAAAAAGATATCAAGTCATGCATTTTACTATTTTCTTGATGGATTCTCTGGATATTTTCAAATTCATATTAAGCCTGATAACCAAGATAAAACCACTTTTACATGTCCTTTTGGTACATTTGCTTATAGAAGAATGCCTTTTGGGTTGTGTAATGCTCCGACTACTTTTCAAAGGTGTGTTTCGGCTATTTTTAGTAAGTATGTGGAGGATATTATGGAAGTTTTCATGGATGATTTCTCTGTATATGGAGATTCTTTTCAGAAATGTCTAGAAAATTTGGATAAAGTACTTGCTAGATGTGAGAAAACTAATTTGGTATTGAATTGGGAGAAATGTCATTTTATGGTTAATGAAGGTATAGTTTTAGGTCATAAGATAGATGAGAAGGGAATTCATTTAGATATAGAAAAAACTGAGATCATTGAGAAATTACCTCCTCCCATAAATGTTAAGGGAGTAAGATCAAGTCTAGGCCATGCTGGATTTTATAGAAGGTTTATTAAGGATTTTTCAATTATAGCTAAACCTTTATCTAATTTATTAGTTAAAGATGAGAAGTTTGATTTCTTTGATGACTATTTACAAGCCTTCAACACCTACAAGCGAGCATTAGTTTCGGCACCCATAATTGTGAAACCAAATTGGTCTCTGCCATTTGAATTGATGTGTGATTCTAGTGATGTTGCTGTTGGTTGTGTATTAGGTTAAAGTATGAAAAGAATTTGCATGCAATTTATTATGCAAGTTACACTTTATCTTCTGCACAATTCAATTACACCACTATTGAAAAAGAGATGTTAGCAGTCGTATATACTTGTGATAAGTTTAGATCATATTTGAATGGATCTAAAGTAATAGTTTATACAGATCATGCTGTTTTGAGATATTTGTTTGCTAAGAAAGATGCTAAACCTATATTAATTAGGTGGATCCTTCTTTTGCAAGAGTTTAACTTAGAAATATGGACAAAAAGGCAAATGAGAATACCGTAGATGATCACTTATCTTGTTTAGAAGATGATAAGGGACCTATAGGTGAAACTAGTGATATTAATGAACTTTTTCCAGATGAAAATCTTATGTCTGTTAAACATACTATTAGTCTATGGTATGCTGACTTTTCAAATTATTTAGATTCTAACGGTATGAAGAAATTTCTTAAGGATATTAGATCATTGTTATGGGATGACCCTTATTTGTTTAAGGTATCTGCCGACTGTATTATTCGCAAAGGTATAGATGATACTTACTTTTCTTCAGTTTTAAGTCATTTCCATGATAGCATATATGGAGGACATTTAGAACCAGCAAAAACCGCTGCTAAAGTTTTTGAAAGAGTGGGTTTTATTGGTCAACATTATTCAAGGATGCTAGAAATTTTGTTCAGAATTGTGATAATTGTCAAAGAACAGGAAACATAAGTCAAAGAAATGAGATGCCATTGAAAGACATCTTAGAAGTGGAATTTTTTTATGTTTGGAGTATAGATTTCATTGGACCATTTCCTAACTCTAAAGGTAATAATTACATTCTGGTTGTAGTTCATTATGTTTCAAAATGGGTTGAGGTTAGCGCATATAGTAAGAATGATGCTATAGTAGTTGCTAAGTTTCTTAAGCAATTATTTAGTAGATTTGGAGTTCCTGGGACCATAATTAGTGATGGAGGTTCACATTTAATCAATAAGACTTTTGAAAGCTTGGTGCATAAGTATGGAGTACATCATAAGGTTGCTACCCCATATCAAGCTCAAACTAGTAGTCAAGTAGAAATTTATAATCGACAAATTAAGTGGATTCTAGAAAAGACTATCTTGAATTCTAGGATGGATTGGTCTACTAAGTTAAGTGATGTATTATGGGCTTACAGAATAGCTTTTAAGACACCTATTGGTATGACACCCTACAAGTTGGTTTACGGAAAGGCTTCTCATTTACCGGTAGAATTAGAGCATAAGGCTTTATGGGGTTTGAAGAATTTGAATATAGATTTACACAAAGTCAGTGGGAGAAGAAAGTTAGATTTAAATGTGTTAGAAGAACTACGTTTGTTATCATATGAAAATGCAAGGATCTATAAAGAGAAGATAAAACGATGGCATGATGCAAAACTATGGGAAAAGAAGTTTAATATTGGAGATAAAGTTTTGTTATATAATTCCAGACTTCTCTTGTTCCCTGGAAAACTCAAATCTCATAGTTATTCACGTATTTGACAATGGAGCATTAGAATTGAAAGCTAGAAATGGAGTAATATTTCGAGCCAATGGCCAAAGATGCAAACCTTATCTCGAAAATAAATTTGAATAACAAGATGTTGAAGTTCAATTACTATCTTCCCCATAATCATTCCAGGTATGTAAATAGTGAATATATATTATTTATATTTAATATGTTTGTTTTTCTTAGTTTTTCTAGGTACTAAGTCTAAAAATTGAAGAAATAGAAGGATTAAAGATTGTCACGATCGCGACTATAGATCTCGCGAAGATATACATCAAAACCTTCTATTCCTATTTTGAAGGAAATCACGATCATGATATACCTTCGCAATCGTGACACGGGAAAACTATGACCATTGCAGATCACAATTAACACGCGATAGATTGCTAAAATAGCCATTAACGGCTAGTTTGAAGAGAAAATGGCTATATTGATTATTTTGACCAATCACATACCTGTTAAAACTCTATATAAAGGCCTAGGTTGAACCCATAATCACCATAACCTTCCTACAAGTCTTTCTCAAGTTCTAATTCTTTCCTAAAATCTCTATTCTTCTACAATTCTCAACCTTTTCAAACTTTACTTCAAACACAATCATGACTCATGTTAAGAAATCAGCTAACCAAAGGAGAGAACTCCCGAATTATCAAGAAGAATACGATTGTCCTTTTCCTATCCAGACACGTGAGGAAGGGAAAAGATTTCAAGTTCTAAACAAATTAGAGATAACCGGCATGATCTTTCTTGACTTGGTCTTCTTGGAGACATTGGGCCTCCATAAGTAGATGGGAATGTATATCTCTGATATTAGATTAAGCAAATTTGTGGGGATGCAATTTCCACAAAATCACAAGTGGATTTTGGAAAGTCTTGTGACATTCTACTTTGAAGACAACAAGAAGAGGGCTATTCAATTTCACAACCGAGGAAGACAGTATACCGTCACAAGAGATATGATGAATACTTAATTTAGTTTCAAAGTTGATAATTCATCAAGTATGATGGATTCATTTCAAGCAAATCGAGTTTGGGCAGACTTGACGGGTAAGCGAGTTTTTGATCCCAACAATTCGCCAAATAAATTGATTAAGGATGAATGTATTCTCCTACTCCACAAATACCTCACCACTTCGGTATTTTTTGAGGTGGAGAACATGAAGGTCCAAAAGAGGGATTTGTTTGTTCTCTCTTGTGTGATGAAAAAGCAAAAAGCGATGTTCATGGATATCATATGGGACATGATGAAGAAAAACTCAACAAGCATGAGGAATAAGATTGAGGCAGCCGAAATTATAATTGCCATTTTAATGGGAGCAAAGAGAACTTCCCTATGTTCAACAACCGGGTGAGTATTTTCGATGTATGGATGGGAATTACTTGAAAAATACCAGACTTCTTCAAGAGAACGATGGTATCTTTTCATTCTACTCCTACACCAACAACACGAGGAAACTAATCTCAACTCATGAGGACACTTTCGTCGGCCCATCTGGTCCAATTGCTAGACATCGTCCTAGATAAGTTCCAATAATGGAGAAGAAGATGAAGATGAAGAGAAGAAGAAGAAGCACTAAAAGATTGGAAGGCAGATATGTAGCAAAAGCTAGACAATTGCCAAGCGGAACTTGGAGTAATGTAGAAAGTCATGAGAATTCTAAAGAAGAGTAATAAGTCGATGCTTCAAATATTACTATCATTCTTTAGAAAACAAAATTGTCAATTTACTCCTAGTCCCTCGGATTCTCCTTCACAATAAACAGATTTACTCTTTTCTTTTCTTTTTCTTTTTCAAATTTTAGACTAGTTATTTGTTTTTTCATTTTTCTTTTTCATTTTTAGTAAGTCTCTCATAATGAGGACATTGTGTTCTCTAGTGTGGGGTGCACCTGTATTAAATCCAAAAAATAAAATAAAATTAAAAAAATTGAAGAATGAAAAGTTTTCCTTTTCGTGTTGTTTATACGTTATCCATACCTATACTATACTAACATAAGTTCCAAGGTTATTGTGAGTGTTAGGTATTACAAGTTCAATGTTGGTGCAAATTTCGAATAATAATTTTTGTTTTGAGTGTGAGTGCTTTAGTAGATTGGCACAACATTTAGCATTTGGCAAGGATGAGTGGTGAGTAACATTCAATAGCAACATTCCAAGTAAGTTTTGATATGTATTTCAATGCAGCATGAATTAGTATAAGTTATATAGTTTTAGATTAATGCTACCGATAAGTTTTGAGTGGAGTAATATCTAGTAGTGTTCTTACTATGAGTTTTATATGCTATTGTCGAATACGTCCTCTAAATATTGAGTGCGTCTAAAGTGTAGGGAAACTATAGCCATAATACTTTGAGAGTGATCAATAAAGGATGAGGGTATTTAGAGAAAAATCAAAAGAAAGAGAGGATAACCAATGATTTATGCAAAAGGTGAGGAATGGTATGAAGCAGAAACTACAACCATTCAATGAGTGAAAAAAGAAAAAGTACATACCATGAAAAATGGGTGCAAAGTACAAATTTGTACTTAAAAAACATATGCTTAAAATAAAAAATGAGAGAAAGTAGTATGGAGTGTAAAATTCAACCACTTAAAAAAGGGGAGAGTGGTATGGAGCATAAAATGCAACCACTAAGAGTGTTTAGCATCCTAGGCTACCTAACAATGCCTTGAGATCAAACTTTCTAAAGTGTTATACTTTATACTATACTTAAGAGAAGGAAATATTCGAGCGAGCATATAACACTTATATAAAGATGCAATTCGGTTAGCTCTCCATTAAGAGCAAAGTATGCAACTAAACTATATAAATTGCACATTACTAATTTGTGGGAAATTTCGTATACTTTACTTGAATATGGAAATGTGGGAATGCGGTACTCACTACAGTAGTCTTTCGCAAAATGAAGTACGAACTTGAATTACTATTTTATACACTTTTGTTGTGTTTACCTTGAGGACAAGGCAAAAGTTAAGTGTGGGGGTGTGATAAGTGTATAATTACACATATTCTCTTGATATTTTTACTCATAAAACAATTTGGTTTATAGTCATTTTATAATTCATATAAAAGATTTCACGTGGTATGTAGTTGTTTTTTATGCATGTGTAGAAAATAGGTGAATCTTGGGAGTAAAATGATTAAAGATGGAATTCTATGCAAAAAGAGTGAAAAAGGTGCAAAAATATGCGTGGAATGCAAGGAACTGGCTTAGGATCGAAGTTTTCAAATATCGGTAAAGTTGCAAAGAAGAATCATGAATAAAAGCATAAGTCATGACCATATCTCGATCGTGATTTCTATTCACGATTGGCCAAGTCACGCTCACGATTATCTATCACGATCGCGACTTATCATTCTTCACAAGCAATAGGTTACCAACTTACATTCATGATCGTGACATGTAAGTCACACTCGCGAATCGTGATGGGTTTGATAAACTCTTCTCAACTTCTAACCGCCAGATAAAAACGATCAACTACCATCAACCGCCATCAACTATCAGATGAAAAGACACTTTTTGGAGACAATGCAACCAAGAAAAGGTGCCTATCCATTCAAGATAAGGATGAAATCTTGCATTCAATCACATTGAAGATGATGTAACCCTTCACCAATGACATGACAGTTTGATCAACTTTAGCTTTGACTTGCATACCTTACAACTTTACTTTATTTTCTACTTATACTTTCTAATTTAAAGTTTATGATATGTCTATGTGTCACAACGAGTATTTCGTCTTGCATCACTTATATTAATAAAGTTATATGCTTTCAAGTTGACTTTAAGAGTAGCTTTGGGGTTAACAAGATTGTGTATAACCACTGGATCTATGATTATAACGTTGTTTAGTGAGCCAACATTTTTGGAGTGGTAACTTGCTAAATATGGCTATGTGAGAGCGACTCGTACTAAGCATAGTATTGTTGTTTTCCAGGTTCTTATAAGTGTCATAATTCGTTTACCCTATATTTAGAAAAGTCAATTCATTTGTAGCTCTACGGTGAATTATAGAATATTTGGGCGTCTAGGATAGAGTTTGTTAAAGTTATCTAGTGCATAAAACATTCTTGATTATTTTACATATTTTACTCCATGATACTTGTTCTTAGGGAATATCTATATGCTTTGCATCTTCTCTAATCTTTTCATGCATCTGTCCATTCATCAGTCTACCATTCAATATCTTTAACTTATTTTATTTTCTTTTGTTCCGTAACTCTAGTTGATCTTTAAAACCGAATTCCTTCCTTGTGGGATCGATATCTTTTAAAACTCCATCGCAACTGTATACTTGCAGTTATCATCATTTTTCTATTTGATAAGCGGTACTGACATCACCTATTCATATTTAGAACTTTTATAATATCAGTAAAAAAGTGGCGAATAGCTGACCCTTTCCTTTGAAAGGTTTCTTAGTTATCTTCCCTTCTAAACAAGGTTCGCTGGGGTCATAGAAAACCCATTCCATTAGGCCTAAGTCTCCACCTTTGTGTTACTTAGTTAAGCAAGTCTCAATTATGTAGCCTAGATGACAATGCCATAAGTATGAAGATTTCTCATTATCTAATTTCGATTTCTTAACAATGTTCATATTTAGAATTTCAATTTTAGTATCTACTGCCATCCACAGATATTCCATAAGCATAAAGAATATTATCACGCTAAATTTGACATTTATTATTACAAATAAAATTTCAAGTCCTTCTGTTGCTAAAAGCGCAACAGAGATAATATACTTAGTGATAGTAAGAATATAATAGCAATTGTTCAAAACTAAAACAAGGCCACTAGGCAAAAACTCATTTGTCTTCAACCAATCTATTTTGATTGAGAGGCGTGCTAGATGCAACATGGAATTCTGTTATTTGTTGACTTGTTGACGTTGCAGAGTTGCGCGGAGACACTAAGAAGCGGTGCATGTCATAGGATTCCTTTTATCTTGGACTTTACTGAGGAATCTCCAACATTCCATATTAACACCTTTTGTTTGTGAGGACCACTAGAATATCTTCTTTAATTTCAACGCTTTTTCTCCTAAAAAGCATCAAAGGAATATATGTTTCTCACAGAGACTGTTAGTAGCACAAGTATCAAATATTTCTCTAAGTGTGAAAGATACATAGCTTTTATAACAAAAAGCTAACTCAACACAGTTGAGTATATATATATATTAAACTATGTGATACTTAGCTTAACTTAGCTTTTCTTACTCTAAGTCGTACCTTAATTAATTACGTAGTAAACTGAGTTGTTTTCCCTTAAACAAACTCAAGTAAAATTCATTAAGTAAGAGTGTACTTAGTATTGAATTAATTTCACTATCCTAGTTAATTTGTTATTTCCAAAACGTTCTAAGTACTGTGAAATACTATTAACTTCCCCCATTTTGGATAGATAACAAACTAGGTAGTAGAATAGACTAATTGAATAAATAGTTTAAAGATATCAAAATACCTGGAAAGTGATGTAAGATTCCCCCATGCTGAGTGAATCCCTTAGTCTGGATGGACCCCCCCATACTAAGTGGATTTTCTTCAATCAACATAACTCCCCCATACTTATAGGAATTTTATTCATTTTGGATCTTTGTCTTACTTCAGCTTTTCTTTTGAGTTGATCTTCTTGTATGAAATCTTGCATCATATTATCGATAAATAGTAGAGATAGCATACAAGCAATAATATAGAAGTTAAGAAGTTCTTAACTTGATGTGACAAAACTTGTAATTTTCATTAATGATATAATACTTAGTGCATGAAAAGTATCCTGGGCTAAGATTACAATTATAGTCCTATTACAAGAATTGTCTAAACTAGATACATAGGCTTATAAATGAGATCTTGAGGATTGTCCAAGATTCTTATCTTGATTAGAGGTTGGCTTTCGCTGTTGATGTTGAGGCTGTTGATGACGTAGAGTATGAGGCAGATATTGTGGATACTTAGGAAGAGATCCCTTGTTCAAATTAGCAATCCTAAGGGCATCTTTAGCTACCTTCTCCCCAAATGATATCTATCCCTTCATAATTTGCTCAAGGCAGACATTAAAGGATTCTAAAGAAGATTAAAAGTCCTCCTACTTTCCAATGATTTGCAGGGAAATTTCCTACTCTAGCATCTCTTTACCCTTGTTGGTTGGAAAATCTTGATCATTCATTTCAATAAGGAGAAGATTATGGTGATTGCAAGGTTTTGACTCTATTTATTTTGAGGGCTTATATTCGGTAATGGTGCTAAAAACCTTGTTCCCCACCTTTATACCGATAAGATAAAAGTTCAAAATATGAACATGTGTTGTCAATACCGCTTATCAAATAGAAAAACGGTAACCACTGCAAGTATACAATTTCGATGTAGTTTTAAAAGATATCGATCCCACAGGGAAGGAATTATGTCCTAAAGACCAACTAGAGTTATGGGGTAAACAAAAATATGGAATTTATAATGGAGGGGTTTGGATGATAAACGGATGAATGGATAGATGTATGAACAGACTAGAGAAGATGTAAAATATAAAGATATTCATATGAACAAGTTTAACAGAGAAAAACATGCAAAATCATTAAGAATATTTCGTACACTAGATAACTTCAACAAATAAGGTTCTAGACGCCCTAATATTCGATAATTCACCGCAGAGCAATGCATGAGATGACTTTTCTAAATCTAGGGTAAACGAATTATGACACTTATAAGAAACTGGATAACTATATTTCTATGCTTAGTACGGGTCGCTCTCACATAGCCATATTTAGCAAGTTACCACTCTAAAAATGTTGGCTCACTAAACATCGTTATAATCATAGATCCAGTGATTATACACAATTTTGTTGACCCCAAAATCACTTTTAAAGTTAACTTGAAAGCATATAACTTGATTAATATAAATGATGCAAAATGAATTTCTCATTATGAGACATACACATATCATAAACTTCGAAATAGAAAGTATAAGAAGAAAATAAAGTAAAGTTGTAAGGTATGCAAGTGAAAGTTAAAGTTGATCAAACCATATCCACTATTTAATGGGAGTCGTCAATTCCCACAATTCCTGCGTCTGCTTTGAATCTGGTCTCAACTCATACAGAACCTCTGTTAGGATGCTATTCTTTGTGAATCTTGAATAAAAGAATGTTGAAGAATGAAAACTTTCATTGATAAGTGCTTTGCAATTACACTCATACAACAAATGCTCGAATTTGTGTAGAAATATAATGATTTAAATAAGAATCGAATCACTTATACATTTTTCTCTCTAAGTCTTTGAACTTAGAGAAATCTAGATATTACACTCTCCTTCTATACACTCACACTATCATTCAATGACTTCTAATCATGCCATAACCATGCACCACGAAATTGTTGAGTTTTGAACCCTATTTATAGGGTGTGAAGGGTTGCGTCTATCCAAACGAAGAGTCGTATCCATTGGCGAAGAGTTGCATCACTTCAATATGATTAGATGCAAAGATTCATCCTTATCCATAATGGAAAGGCACCTTTTCATGATTGGTTGACTTCCAAAAGGTATCTTTTCGGTTGGTAGTTGATGGCGGTTGATCGTTCTTATCCGGTGGTTGAAAGAAGAGAAGAGTTGACCAAAAATCATCAAGGTTGTGACCATGAATACTTGGTTGGCAACTTTTTGTTGTGAAGCTTAACAAGTTGTGACCGCAATATATCTGTTACAATCGTAACATGCCTTTTTCACATTTTTCCTCTTTGCGATTTCTATCGATCTGTGACATCTTCAATCCTTTACCAATTCCTTAAGTTCCACTAATCTTTTTGCACCTTTTTCACTCTTTTTTCATAGATTTCCAACTTTAATCATTTTACTTCCAAGATTTACCTAGTACCTGCATTTGTATCAAAAACAACTACATACCGCGTGAAATCTTTTATATGGAGTATAAAATGACTTAAAACATAATGTTTTATGATTGAAAATGTAATTATAATAAGTGCAATTATACACTTATCTAATGGCATCTGGAGAGATGAGCTATTTGATCAAAGCCTTGGCATACAAACCGTTGAAAGCAACAAAGCTTTGAAATCTGAGGTAGAGAGAGAAATCTTTAGCTTCGCTACCATGTCTAGGATCCTTGGGGTAGATAAAAGACATGCACTTTGTAGTGTAGTCTATATCCTTATCATTATATACTCCAGTTATCACAGGCTATCCTACATTCTTCTAAAGATCTTCGATTTTAGTCTTGAGAATGTTGAGCTTTGAATGATCTGAGAGATCTATTTCAGGGTCTATGGACTCAATTAGTTCTGGAAAGATTTTGCCCATAGCCTCCAAGATGAACTTGTTAAAACTCTGACTTATTAAAACTCTATAATATGTGTTAGTATTGATCTCCTTACATACAGAGTGAAGTTTGTTAGAGAGAGAATCAAGATTCAGTGCAGGCTTCTTATCAGCTTTCTAGGACACCTCATTGACAACCTTTAGAACTTAATCAATCTATGAATTTTGGTTTATGATGAACCTGAACATGCTCTCTAGCACCTTTACCATATTATGCTCTATATCCTTCGTTGTCTCCACTTCCTTGAGCATATTTTCAATTTTACGATCGGTTCTCTTCTTTATTTTGGCCTACTCTTCGCTAAATTTATGGAATCGTGTAGTTTGAGTTTCCATTGTGGATCTTAAACTACTCAATTGCTCAGCAGCAGCATCTACACTACCCTTTATCTTTCCTGGAACCGCGTTAGCAAGTGTAGTAGATGTGGGGATAGATGTAACATCTACACCAAGCTGTGTTGCAGAATTCGATAAACTCACTAGGTTAGAGCCATCTTATCAACCATGCTTTCGGCACTCTCCTTCACTAAGTGATTTTGAATCACAAACAAGCTGCCTTGAATTTTCTCAAAATTCTTCAAAGTATAGTGATTCAAAGGGCAAGCTTATGTATTCATCAATCTTAGGGATTTTAGCCTTAGGCTTAGACTATAAGTCCATCAATTCTTGGACTAGTAGCATTTTGCTACCTACCCCATCTAACTCAGCATCAAACTTAAGAATAGGGAATTTCTTCTTGGCCAACTCCCTTATCTGAGTTAAGATTGATGAATCATCCATGTCCTCTTGGAATGGCATGTTGCTAGGTTCAGGTACTTCACTAGCTATAAAATTTACCTCAGCACCAGGACCACTTGCGTTTTCTTGCTGAGTGTAGTTCTCAAAACATTAGGAACTTCTCTAATCAGAGGAATAAGCGAGGTTAATGATGGGTTTGAAAAAATGGTAGGTTTAATAGTTTGTACAGTTTAAGATGTGGGATTGGTTTAGATTTTAAAGGGGAAGGAATTATTTGAGTTTGGGGAAGAGAAGAAGTAGTGTTTTGAATAGTGGATCGAGAAGTATGAGGGGAAAAGAATCTTGGGTATGTGTGGAAGATGAAGGGATATCTACTGGAGAATTTATAGTATTTAAAGGTGGAGGATGTACAGAAGGATTATGAATTTCAATAACTACAGGAGTAGGAACTGAGGAATGTACAAGAGAAGAATGAGTAGGATTTATAGAAGAAAGGGGGTTAGGATTTAAGAGTACCTCTAGGTTAGCTGGTTGATCCAAGGATGGATCAACTTGAGGTACATTAGCCTAAGTTGGAAGTTCCTCAGTCTAAGTGAAGTTGGATATGGGGATGTTGGGTTTAAGAAGATCGTATTATTCCTGATCAAGGGGTAAGGTTCCTCTAACATCCTCGTCACTTCTCACCACTTGTACATTTTTCTATAATGGTCTATAGGTAGTAGAGCGATTGCGTTGAGTCCTTTTAACCTTAGTTTTTATTTCTTCCACATGGGCCGCATTGCCAGGACTTATGGTTTTGCAAGTCCTCTTCCTTGGATTTCTTGGGATCACCCTGCTCCTTAGTTTCTTCTGAGATAACCAATTTGCTCTTTCTTTGGTGTAGGGTTTCCTCTGCCTCCATAGCATCTTCTTATTCCTCAACCTACTACTTCACCTCAACTTCCCTCTAAGTGCAAGTTTTGGCTTTCATTTATCTTCTTTCCCTTGCTGGGCATAGGTAGGCGCATCTCCTACCCTTATTTTTGAAGGGCCTTCTTCTTGGCCTTAAAAGACGCAGCTTTAGGCCTGGGTGAGGTTGCAGTAGTTGTAACTTGCTCTAGCTTAGCTGATAGAGGAACATTATCACTAATGTCCTCACTGCCTCCCTCAAAGTCAACCATAAAACCATCTTCTTCCTCCTTAGGCTTATCTGAGGGAAATACTATTGATACACACTTGAGTTTTCTCTTCTCTTGTGTTTTGTTATACCTAGTATGCACTTGGTCATGATACAGCTTGGTGAGGTGTAGTAAATCTAAGGCTTTCTTCACTGGCACTACTGTATCACTTGGCCCTCCAAGATGCGAGGCTACATCTACTTTCACTATCTTCATCAAGGTAATTATGAGGTAACCATAGTGGTAGACAGTAGTCAACTTGGTCAGAGGGTGAAGAATCATCACTACTTAGTTTAGCCTTTTACCCTCTACCATATGGTAGACCACACACCTCTCAAAATAGGTGCAGCTAGTAACGGACCCCATCTTGGGTAACAACAGCTTTACAACCATCTCATAGCAAGCTCTTGCTATCCAGCTCATCCCTGATGCAACTATCTCCCCTGACACAAAGTTAGCTAGGAGTTCCCATTCTTCAGGAATGATAATGGTGTCTTCATCGCTAGTTCTTCTAAGCTGAGTGCCTTTGTGAGGCATGTTGAGAATGCTCGAAATCAGTCTTGAGCAAATGAGGTAAGAGTTTCCATCAATTTCCACCAACAAGATATCATTGAAGCCTTGGAAAGTGTTGAGATTTGAGTAGAACACCTTGATGAGGCCTGCAATGGCCGGTCCCTCTAGTTGCACAAACTGACTTAAGTTCCATTGCTTGATAACTCTATGCATGATACAAATCTTGAGAAGACTCTCATAGTCTACTCCATACACTGGGCCAAATTCCACATTGGATGCCCATTCTACTTTGGTGAAGAGAGTTCCTTCAGGAAAAGTAATATTTTCAAGTTTTCCCTTAGCATTCATGATAAGGCTATTTTTCTAAGTGGATTGAAGTCTGAAGATGGTATTAGTGATCGCCATTTGAGAGAGAAAGGAAAAGGAATTTGAGAAGGAGAAAAATAGGGTTCTTTTGTACAAAAATGATTAAGATTCAGAGGATGCAAGTAACCTCTCTCTTCATCTCAATCCTGCTTCTAGACCTCCTCAACTCGTAGAGATACGTGGTGCTTCCATAGCTCACGATTAGAATTAACACTGAGATGATCACTTAATCAACAACCTTAGTAAAATAGTGATTTTTGTAAAAAACAGTTCCAATTCAAAAGCACGTCTTTTGAAATTATGGGCTTTTGATTTTAACCGCGTAACTGAATCTCACCTCGTTACTTTAAAATACAAATGGTGTTAGACACGTGTTATCTCCTTTGGCTGAGTTAAGGCTTGATCGTCAACACTTAGCCAAAATTCTTAATTCTTCTTCTTCACATGGTGTTCGCCATACCAATAAGCTACCTTAGAGAATTGAATTGCTCTTTTGGAAATGGTTTAGTTAATATGTCTGCACGCTATTCCTCTAAAGGAATATACTCTAACTTGACATCTCCCCTTAACACATGATCCATTATGAAGTGATGTCTAATATTGACATGCTTCATCCTGCCATGTTGAACTAGATTTTTTGATAGGTCAATTGCACTCTTGTTATCACATATAACTTCGAGACACTTAGACTTTATACCATAATCTTCTAGTTGATGCTTAATCCATAGCTGTTGTGCTACATAACTTCCTGCTGCCATGTACTCGGTTCAATAGAAGTTTGCTTCTTGATGTACCATGAGACTAAGCAATCTCCAAGGAAATGATATCCTCCTATGGTGATTTTCCTATCAAGCTTGTATATGCCATAATCAGCATCTGTGAATACTCTTGGAGTGAAATCCATGTTGTTGGGATACCACATACCTACTTCAAGAGAGCCTTGTAAATATCAAAGAATCCTCTTCATAGTTGCTAGATGTGATTCTCTGGGGTTAGCTTGATAACGAGCATAGTAACGCACAGTGTACTGTATGTCAGACTTATTAGTTGTAAGATAAAGAAGAGAGCCTATGATTCCCCTATAGAATTTGCTTTCTACAGGTTTTCCAACTTCATCTTTACTTAAGATAGTATCAGCGGCCATGGGATTGGACATTGGCTTTGAATACTCCATGTCAAATTTCTTTAGGACTTCTTTGGCATACTTTGCTTGACTTATGAAGATTCCATCTTCAATCTACTTTGAAGACCAAGGAAAAAGTTGAGCTCTCCCATCATTGACATTTTAAACTCGCTCTTCATCTGCTTGTTAAACTCCTTGCATAGCTTCTCATCAGTTGCACCAAATATGATATCATCCATATAAATTTGGACTAACAACACATCTTCTTTCCTTCGCCTGATAAATAGAGTTGTATCTGCTTTTCCTCTTTCATAGCTTTTGCTGATCAGGAAATTGATCGACCTCTCATACCAAGCTCTTGGGGCTTACTTCAATCTGTAGAGAGTTTTCTTCAATTTGAAGACATGCTCAGGATTCTAAGGATCTTCAAAGCCTAGAGGATGATGAATATACACTTTCTCCTAACTAAATCCATTCAGGAATGCAATTTTAACATTCATTTGAAACAATTTGAAGTTCATATGGGATGTGCAAGCACACAGGATTTGAATAGCTTCGAGCCCGACTACAGGAGCATGGGTTTCATCATAATCGATTCCTTCTTTCTAATTATAGCGTTGAGAAACAAGTTTGGCTTTATTCTTGACAACAACGCCAACTTTATCAAGTTTGTTCTTGAAAACCCAATTTGTACCAATAATCGATTTTCATTTAGGCTTAGGAACTAGATCCCAAACATCATTGTGTTTGAACTGATCCAGCTCCTCTTGCATTATGATCATCCAATAATCACATCCTTCCGCATTTTGGAACTTCTTAGGTTCAATCAATTAGATGAAAGCTAGATGACACATTATCTTGCTGAGCTGACCTCGCATCATCACTGGATTATGAACATCATCAACAATGTTGTCAAGCAGATGGTTGCGATGAGTTATAATCTCCCTTTGTAGACTCAGATCAACATATGGAGGATCTACAATAGGTTTCTGAGGTGGAGGTTGATCTTTGCCATCGTTGAAGTTAATTGAAAGATCATCTTCTTTGACTTCCTCAACTTTAGGTTCTTATGCTGGGTTGGGCAACAAAGAGAATGTCATGCAGAGCTGATTTACTTGTTGGGTTACTCCTTCATCTTCATTAAATGGGCGTCTATCTACATTGTAAGTTTCATTGAAGTCCACATGCATAGACTTCTTTAATAGGCTAGTTCGCTTGACATATAATATATATGCCCTACTGTTAGTTGAGTATCCAAGAAGGATACCTTCATCAGACTTAAGATAAAACTTACCTAGTTTCTCCTTAGTGTTAAGAATAAAGCACCTACAACAAAAACATCTAAGATGACCAATCTTAGGCTTGCAGCCTTGCCAAAGCTCATAGGGTGTTTTCTCTAGAATTGGGAGAGTTAAAACTCGATTCAAGATATAACAGGCTATGTTAACAACTTCTCCCCAAAAGTACATAGGTAGAGTGTTATCACTCAACAGGGATTAAGCATTTTAACTATGGTTCTATTCTTCCTTTCTACGACCCCATTTTGTTGAGGAGTATAGGGAGAAGAGAAGTTGTGGTTAATACCATGTGCTGAAAAGAAATCTTTGAAATGAAAATTCTTGAATTCACATCCATTAACACTTTGAATTCTATAGATTTTAGTTCCTATTTCATTCATTATCTGATTACTAAGTTTGATAAAAGATTTATATGTTTCATCTTTACTTCTCAACAAGATTACCCAAGTTTATCTTATGAAGTCATCCACAACCACCAACGGAAATCTCTTACCACCTAAGCTCATAAGCTGAACTAAGCTGAAAAGATATAGGTGGAGGAGCTCCAACAATCGCTTAGTTACTACATGATTAATTGACCTAAATGATTTCTTAACTTGCTTACCTAGTTAGCAAGCTGAGCAAAGTTTATCCTTTTCGAAACTAATACTAGGTAAACCCACAACTAATTACTTTTTAGCCAGTTTGGATAGAATGTTCATATTTATATAACCCAACCTTCTATGCCAAATCCATGAATTATCCTCCTTCGATACAAGACACATATTAGTGGAGCCAGGGGATAAATCAATCATATACACATTATTGATTCTAGGAGCAAAGAGAATAGTTGAGTCAATCTTACAGTCAATAACTGAGCAACCTGTTGAGTCAAATGTAACCTTTCTACCTTTGTCACAAAGCTGGGCTACACTAAGTAAGTTGAACTTGAGTTCTTTGACTAGAGAAACCTCTTTGACTAAAGGAGAGACACCAACAATGCCACAGCCCACAATCTTTTGTTTTTGGTTAACTCTGAAGCTGACACTTCATTTCTTTTATACTCCAATGAGATGAACTAACTTTCATCTCCCATCATATGCCTTGAGCATCTGCTATCCAAATACCACATTTTCTTAGGTACTCATGCTCTTGAGCTGGGTCCTCCTTTGTTAGTAGTTCTTAAATTACTCCAGCCATACTCTTCATGATAACCATTTTTATGCCTATAGAGAATTGTAGCATGTCTATCTTTTCTACAAAAATCGCACAGTTTTTGCTTTGGGCTGGCTCACTTTCTTCTTTTTAGAGGATTTTTCCTCTTAGAATTGCGAGTTTGGTTACTCAAAGATTGATTATTGGCTGGAGGAGGAACCCATTCCTTCTTTAAAGCTATTATCTCAGTAGTCAACTCATCTAATCACTTAGTGAGATTGCTGGCATTACATTCCTAATACTAAGCTTTTTCTTAAAGAAAGAGGATATCAAGAGATAAGGAGGCAATAGTGTCTTCCTGATCTTCACTTCTCCTCACTAGCTCTTTGATGTTCTTTCCTAACTTATTAGTCAATTTTATAACATCAAAGAGTACCTGGGCGAACGGTTTAATAGACAAAGGAATTTTAGAATGTACCTCAACTTGAGGAGATTTTCCATTGATATGCTTAGCTTCAGATTCAGCAACGGTTTGACTTCTCTTGAAGTAAATGTTGAGCCTTCACCCCTTTCATTCTCAATGGCCATCAAGCAAAGGTTGGCAGAATCAATTATTTCTTCATCGGGTGATGAAGATTCTTCTAAATCACTCTAGGTGGCAGCAAGTGCCTCATTCTTCTTAGTGAACCTCTTCTTGTATCTATCCTTCTTAGTCTTTGGATAGCTCGACTGGATATGCCCTTTTTCTCCACAGCCAAAGCATTTGATATCTTTGCTGTGTTCCTTCTGGAGTCCTTCCTCAGCTACTCTTCGATGCTGAGTTGACTTGATTTTAGTGAGAAACTTCTTCTTGTTGAACTTCCTATCCTTCTTCATGAAGCATTTGAAATGTCCTGTGAGAAGGGCCATTTGCTCATTAGAATTATAGCTAGTGGATTCATTAAAGGAATCAACTTTCAGGATAATGGCTTCGCCCTCTCTTTCCTTACTTATACTCCTTTTGGAGTCATCAGTATATTTCCTCAGGCTCATCTCTTGGGTCAATAAGGTACCTATTAGCTCATCATAGCTGTAGGTCTTAAGATCATGAGCCTCCTCAATCATGCTCTTCTTGGCATCTATGAGCATGGGATTTTGTACCAGCTCACGCATTCGATGATGACTGCTTTTTGGGATTTTATCCTTGAATCAAACAATTCTCGATTATCCAGACACCTTCATATGAGACTGTTCCTCGTCTCTAAATTTATAAAAGGACTTTTAATAAAATTAATTAATTTTTCTCTTTTGTTCAAAAAATTAATTAAAAATACAAAAAATATAAAAATAAACAAAAAATAAGAAAAAAAGTCGTAAAAACTAGAATCGGGGACCTGCCTCACCAGAAAGTCTAGCGAGGCCCGCTAGAAATTCTGGCGAGCCTCGCCGAAATTTTTTTCCATTTTTGGATTTTCAGGATTTTCCCCTATAAATATTTGGGGACTTTTCGATAATCGGGACAAAAATTTTCAGAATAAAAATATAGCTTTTAGAATTGCAACCAATTTCTTGAATTAAACAAGTATTTTTTATATTTACACCAAGTTTTCAACCACAAAAACTAAAAGATGACGAGGACTACTTTCTAAGGTCAAATGGATATTGTCAAAGTGGACTCGTTCCGTAAGGGTAAGCTTCTGAGTTCCTAGAACTGCTAATTCTATGCTCATTATCTGTTATTCCTTATTCTGATTTCATATGTGGACCTAGGATTTTAATTATTCTATTTTATTCTGAATGTTGTAATTTTTCTTTCTTCATCTGAAATTTCCTTATTAATGGAGATATATGCTAGAATACCCCACGAAGGGAATAAAAATATATTCCCGGATAACAGCCCCCACTATTTTACCATGCGAACAATTTCATTAATTAAAATGAGCAACCAATGTGTTAATTAAAATGAATTATTATTTTACCATGATTTTTTCAATAGGCCACACGGGCCTCTCTAAAGCTAAAATCGAGCAAACATGCAATGTGTTGTAATATACCGTGCTAACTTTTGTGGATGCAAGATTAGATGTATATTTAGGATTTTAATTTTCATTCGGGTATCGCAATTTCAATTATTTTTTGGGAAATGTAGCTAATAGATTAGGTGGGTGGTTACATCCCCCGAGGTTTTGTAATTTTAATCTTTACTTTCCACATTTATTTACTACTTTATGGATGGATTTATCGCTTTCAAATATATGTGAATCATGCATAATAACTCGAAAAATGAAATAAGTGTGAATATGCACAATTAAGAGAAAGGGTTTTCTATATATGTAATATAATGTGATCCAATAAGAAATAAGCAACTTATCCCAAACCTGAATCTCTGTGTCTTAGTGGGCCGTCCCCTGGACATTAAGCCTCATAGGACTCTAATTCCTAGAAAGAGCTAATCCAGGTGGTGACTATACACTAAGAGATAGCAGATTCGAGTTTGATTGATCTAAAAATGTTACCTCTTTCTCTTTCAAACTTTCCAGGTCCTCAACCCGGTAATTTTCATTTTAAACTTTAAAACATCTAGGTGGACCACACCTCTCATTTCCCGCGCTCTTGGCCCATAGCACTCTATGTCATCCGCTCATAGTGCCGCCCTTTTCAGGTTTTCAACTCAGCGGACTGTTCTTTTTCTATTTTGAAAAGAGGCCTTAATTTTTGCTCAACTAATAGAGTGTTAATAGACAGGCTAATTTATTTTTTATTGGTACTGCTTTTTTACCGATTTATTTCTTTCACCTATGCGTGATAGCAATTGTGTAAGACTTGGTTAATTTAATAAATCGGCTGCCACCCATGTCCATGACTTAAGTTGTTGTCTCGTTCAGCATTTTTGATCAATTGGTTGGTGCTCATGCCGCTTTGCTAGCTTGAGGTGTACTCGATGATGAGTCTTGAATATTAGTGTTTCCTTTTGAGTTCAATTATTCTCCAACAATAGGTGATATGTCAGAGATTAGATATCTTAATTCGTTGATGGTGAACAATTTTCATTCAATGATGTTTCCTCCTTAATGTAATGTTCGGCACATAAGTGTTGGTGAGCTGGGTGATGGAGTTGTTGACGTGTTCCACGATCTAACTCCTTCTTTGTGTTCTTTGATGTTGTGCCAGTTGTTTGACCTCAACTTGCTTTGTTGACATTTTGGCCTTATGTTGGCTTCGATCATTTTTATCTTTGCGTCTTTTGTTCCTTTAATTGACTGATTTACTAGTCAGTGGACATTTTGTGCTTTGAGATCTTTCTATCGATCTTACATCTTTATAGGGTGAAGCAAATGCTATCACGCATTGTCTAAGTACATGTGTTTGTCTCTCACTTTCTCTCAAGAGTCAAATCATTTGAATTTATTGTAATTATGGGGAAGGAATCGCACCCCCGTCAAATGCCATCCATAACCTTTGATCAATCTGAATTGCCATGAGAATTAGGGTTGCACAACAAGGCCCTATTTATCAAGGTTTGAATTTTTGATCGGGTGATACCATGTGTGATGGTCGATAATGGGTCGGACCTTAATTTATGTCCACTCAAGGTCTTACCTAATTTAGGGCTAAGGGAGGATATGTTGGCCACAAGTCAGACACGATGATTCGAGCCTACGATGATTCAAAGAGAGGGGTACTTGGTAGTTTTGAAGCAGAGGTCACTGCAAGGGGAGTGACCTCTAATGTAAAGTTCATTGTACTGGACTCCCCAGTAACCTATTCGTTGCTTTTGGGTAGGTCGTGGATCCATGCAATAGGAGCTGTCCCTTCCACTTTGCACCAAAAGATAAAACTTATCCACAATGGGAGACCAATAACAATTGACATGGATGAGGAATTAGTAATGGTGGTATCCACGTTCGAGGAGAGAGGAACACAAGGGATAAGGGTGGCAATGACCACTAAAGGAAAGAACAAGGAGTGTAGGACTCCAAAGGGGTATTGTTTTTTCCCCAGAAATTTGAAAGCTCAGATGAAGAAAGAGGGTTTCATCCTGGGAAGAGGTATGGGAAACCAACATCAGGGGATCATCGAAGCCATTAACCTCGTCTGGTCATGCCTGGGCTAGGTTTGGGATTCACCTTAAATAGGAAAATGTACAAGCACAAGTGACCCTTATTCTGCAACATGGTTAACATCTACGAGGCTGAAGGCAGAAAGGCATATCTGGGGGAGATTTGTCAATCCTGAATGAGGAAGAGGTCAAAGGGCTTGAGATCTTTAATGATGTTTTTAACTTCATAACTGTCAAGCTGATTGAACACTCGAAAGAGCCTGTACTTGAAGAAGAACCAATCCTGGCTATGGAAGTGATCCCAACTAAGGATGAATCAACCAAACCTGAGAGAGGTGGAGCATTGGAATATGCGGTAGCAGCATTCACAAAGGTTGCCAATGAACTGATCAAGAAGAAGGGTGATGTGAAAGACCAGGATCTATCGGGCATTGTCAGACTCCTCATGGAATAGCTGGCACAGCCCACCCTTGAAGCTGAACCAACTCCAGACACACCTGTTGATGCAAGTGGAGGATGATAATAATAATGATGTAATCTTGAACATTTTAGAAGTTTTAGACATTTTCGCTTATGAAGCCAGTTCAATGAAATATGACAATTTTGCTTACTTGTTTGATGTTCTACCTGATAGCACCTGATAAGTGTATAATTACATTTATTATCACATTAACTTTATACAACAAACACTGTAGTTTTAGTCATATTTATACTTCATATAAAAGATTTCACATGGTATGTACTTGTTTTTTATGCAAATACAAATACTAGGTAAATCTTAGGAGTAAAATGAGCTAAAATGGAATTCTATGGAAAAAAGAGTGAAAAAGGTGCAAAAAGATGCATGGAACATAAAGA
>CATIWQ010663660.1:0-13957 GCA_949673415.1 Euphorbia schlechtendalii
GTAAAATCAAAAGGATTTGTCCCAAAGATTTGTAAACACGAGGTTTCTTGAATTGAATAAGTCAATTTATTATCTCATGAGGTTTCAAGGTTATGGTATTTAGAATGGTAAATGAGAACCATTGTGTATATACCATATAAGTGAAATATTTGGTGTCTAGTAACTTCGAGATGTAAATCGTGGATAAGTTTGCATATTTCCTAGGATTGTGATCTAAAAGGATGGATAAGATAATTGGTATCTTTTTTTTGGAATCTTGTACAAAAAGAGTTTGAGAAAGATTCTCTATGCAAAAAAAATGAACCCATAAGTATTCAGATAACTAAGAATATCATTCTTAGTATAAGTATTTTTCCTGAAACTCCTATCAAGTGGGAGGATATGGAAAATGTTCCATATGTTGGCATTACATATGCTATATGATACTCCAGACCTAATATAACTCATGTTGTGTGCATTGAAGTAATATATTAGTTCATTCTAGTAATAGAGTACTGGAAGACCATTAAGAAAATTGTAAGATACTTGTATATGACCATTGGTTATGCTCTAATGTATTGAACTAAGGAAATAGAACTTATAGAATACATAGGTGCATATTAGCAAAGGCTAAGGGTGAAATTGTGTTTTTTCAGTTGTGATAAAAGATTTTGTTTGACAAAAGAGACTATTGAGTCTTCTTATGCTGAGTGCTCCAAATAAAATGTTGACTATTTATAGAGATAGTCAAATATCGATATCCTATGCGATATACCTAAAATATCGTAGTAGCAATAAGTATATCGATATCAAGTATCTGTTAGTTGTAGACTAAGTAACACGAGGAGAGTTCAATATGAGGTATATATCTACTTATTACATGCTTGTAAATTTGTTTACGAAGTATGTCACCGAAAGATGTATATGTGAAACATATCAAAGAATTAAATATGCGTAGATTATTTTTATTCGTTTACCTCATTTATTATACCCTACAAATCGTGAACGATATTGTGTCAATATAAATGAGTTTTATTCTATGAGCAATGTATGTGTGTGTATGTTATGTACATCTTATTTTTCATTCATAGCATGTCGGACAGAGAAGTAGCCCACTCACATGGGTGTTTATCCTAGTGTTATCATGAGGATACAGACTAGGATGAGATTGATTTTGAACAACTATGTGTAGTTCGGGAAATTCAAAATCATGAATCGACTTGTTGAGTAATAAGAAAATTACGTGCCGAATCCAAAATGGAATCGGGTAAGAATTGTGTAGTTCACATGACAATTGGTCATGTTTTGTCTGAAGAGCTAAAGGTAGTTCATTTAGTCGAACAAGGTTAAATGCTAGGTTGCATTGTAACTGAAACCTTTATATAGTGTTGGTTGATATGATAAGACATGCGCTCCTTTATAAGGGTAGAAAGGAAGGATACCATGACACATTATCAAAGTGGGAGAGAAATAAGTTCTCGAGATAATGTGTGCTTAACGACCATGAGATGAGAAGTTTGTACGATGTACAAGGATCTCAACTTCTCTAATGTGAGACTCAGTCCATTATAGTGTTATTGGACCTTACCCTCAATACTATTAAGCTATCTTGCGAAGTAAGGACTAGTAAGAGATATTTTATCAATCACCAAGAGATTATGATATGATTCGATCTGGGAGAGATTGGTTGATGGACAGAACTAGTTCTGTACAGAATTGACAACTTAGAAGGAAGATTTGGCCAATTAACATTCATCAAAGTTCTATTGGTTCACTAGCATGCTTATCTTATATATGTGATAAGATAGTGAATAACGGATTAAGACTTCTAAGATCCCAAAAAGATATTGAAGTGGGTGATTGTTGACCAATCTAGGGTAAAGCATACGTGTTATATATCGATGTGATATTATATTATATACTATATATTAACTTATATGGTTGAGTATCATTCAGAATAGTCTTGACAAACCGTAACGGGTACAAGATGTTTTCTGAATTCTAGATGTTAAACTATTTGGTTAAGTACCACTCAGGATAGTCTTAGCAGACCCTAACAGGTGCAAGACAGCGTTCTTGATAGTATGTCGATCGCACGACTTCACAGAATATTGAAGAATGATTAACCTTGTACGGAATGTGACCCGTCAAGTGCGAGTGGGAGATGTTGGAAATACCTGGTCCACCCTTGAGTGGGTCAATCGAGTCAAAGGATCCGATCCAATTTAGTTATTTGGACTAAATTGAAAAGTTATAGAACTCAAGGAATTAATTGCAAATAATCAAGAGTTTAAGGATTTATTTACAATTAATTCATTTTTTATTACATATATATATACACATATGGACGGACGTGTATTCGAAGACTTGAGAATTTATTTTCTCTCGTCAGTGTGAATGAAATAGTCATTATCAATTTGCAATCCAACCAATCAATTCTCTCTCCCGGATTTTTCATCTCATGACGAAACATCACTAATCGATTGTTATCGATCTTCTTCGATGTAGAAGTTGTGGTTATATATCCATACTCCGATAAATCGTGAGATGGATCCGATTCGGCATTCAAGCGGAGTTCTTCGATCTTGGGCAAACGAAAAAGGTTAGAATCTGAATTCGTTTCTATTTACATTTTCCTTCAGTGAGAAATTTCCTTGCAGTTAAAATTTATTTGTGAGAAAAAGATTCTCTACATTTAGATATGATAGTCAATCTTAACCTTTCATAGAATATTAATGATTGAAATTTGATTTCACTATGAATTCCATAGACAAATAAATTTCAATATCAACTGTTAAAACTGTATGAATTGTTGAGATTGATTGAAATATACAAATGTAACGTCTAAATCCTCATCCTTATTTGTGGGTTTACAATCAACATCGATCACCTCTTTTACCTTTTATCTCAAATTGGGTCAACATATGAAATTTCTCGTTGATTCTGCCTTTCAGTGATTGTCTCCACCCCATCTCTTTGAATGAAGTTCTCGCCATTCAAGGTAGTCTCGTTCGTATTTTCCATCGTCCTCCTGAAAATGGTTTTTGCATCCTGCGATGATGTTCCCAAATTGGCCCTCTTCTATTTCTTTTCTTTCAGCTTATAGTCTTCATCGTCTTCCTATTCTCTTCGGATACCCCTCTATTCCTCTGATTTTATAGGATTTCATTGTTGGTCTTTTAGGGTTTTGATTTCAAAATTTTAACTTCTTTGATTTAGTGTTTTGATTATTTATTCTTTCATATGCTTTATCTTTTTGTGTTTTGATGACTGACTAGCATATCGGTTCAGCTCAATGGTCTTCAGGTTGCATGCTTCAATATTTCCATCAAGGAAAACACTCACGCTTATAGTTGCTATTTATCTATTGTTATAGTGAAAATAAATGATTCAATATTCACTTTTCTTTCCAATTCCACTTTTCTCGAATTCGAATCTGAGTGATGGAATAACTATCAAGACACGTGTTGCCTTGATTGCTTCACCTATTTTCTTCATTTGTTGATTTTCACTTCATTAATTAAAATCATTTCTAATAATTATTGTTTTCTTAGAATTTCAACTTGAGTTCCCTTCAATCCAAAGTTGTTACAAGTGTGTTGATTGTTAACAAAGGATGATGTTACCCCTTCAAAAGCTCCTTAGCTCAGCATGAACTCCGCTAACGCAGCGCGACTCGCCGTCTAGAAGAATGAGGCGACGTCACTATCCCAAACGGACGGTTTGTCGGGATGTACCTCTTACCCAAAGACGGACCTGTCCCGATTGCTTCATCCACTACGCTTACAAGAAGGTGCTGCCGCCTCATTAACCGAGACATTGATCACTTAGCCAATGGAATCTGTCAACTGAAACCACTTCCTAAAATCAAGGAGTGGAGGAGGGATGGATTTGGTCTTCCTTGATTCTAGGGATCATGATCCCATTTTGAACTATTCAAATCTCCACTATTCGAGGGATTTGGCAATGCTTATAAATACTAGAAAACATGCTCCATAATAAGTTAATCTATTCCTCTCTACTCAGTTTGTTCTAATAATATACACGCATAAGAGCTTCTTGATCCTCCTGCCTTAATATACTAACTTGAGCGTCGGAGTTTTCCCAGGGGTTAAAAGCCCTGACCCCTTTTTCCCGTTCATTATCTGTTTTGCAGGTATAATTCTACATAACTGATACAACATTTCTTGAAGTTCCACGAAGGTCAGACCCAATTCGGAACTGGAACTTTCAGTGGTGCGTGAGCGTGGACTAAACTTACTTACCCCGGCGAGAATTTTAGTTCACAACGTGTTTTCACATCTCGATAAGTATTCTATTTCACGTCTTTTTCATTAAAATCGTTCCATTCATTATCGGATTAATCTAATTAAAATCTCGATTGCAAGGACTATTATTTCACTTCTCTTTCGTGCAAAAATATAACCGCTCCATGGCGGAAACCAACTATAACCATACTTCCTCCGACACTAGAACCATCCAAGGCACCCATGATGATCTCATGGAGAGCGGTGCACATGCTGTGACTCCCCAGGAAGGCACCTCCACAGCCATGGAACAAATGCTACGTATCTTCAGGGAGTACAACATTCCGCCTGAATAACAGCAGGTCATCAGAATAGGTTTTGTAGAACAATACAACGTCGCAGCAACTACCATCCAAGGAATTCCAGATGACGGTACAAATAGAATGAACCTGGCCAGAGAACTTTTCCTGCCTCAACACCGTTAGCACCCGGCCTCAACCGAGGGGCACACTCTAGCTCAAACGATTTCGGCACCCCGAACAACCTTCCCACAACAAAGTGTCACCTCAAATAGCGCACTGCAAGCACAAATGATGGCCATGATCCAAGCTATATCCACCCTAGGCGGTAACCCCTTTTTCCCAGTTGGAGCACCCATACACCCAGCAGGAATGCACATGCCTTACTCTTCAGGAAATGCCCCGCCACCATGGCTAAACCCACAGGCTCCTACCCTAACTGCCGAAGCCATGCCACAGCCGTCCACTAGACCCGAGCTAACTGACACAAGTAATAAAGGAGACAGTGATACTGAAATCGACCCCAAACTATGAGGCATCATTAAAAAGCTGCTCAAAGATCTGGCGGTACCCTACCAGGAATCCTTAGTTGAAAAAAGACTCTCCCCCTTAACAAAGAAGATTCTAGGTGTCCAACTAAACCCTTACTTCGTTGCTCCTATCTTCCCAAAATTATACGACAGGCGAGACGATCCGGTGGTACATGTAAAACACTACATAAACAGAATGGAGATGATGTACGCCCCGGAAGCATACATATGCTGCTACTTCGAACAAACCTTAACCGGACCCGCCGCTTACTGGTTCCACTAATTGAAACCCAAATCAATTAGCTCTTGGGACCAATTAAGTGAAGTCTTTTGCAAACACTTGCTCGGATCCACATGAGGTCATTCAAGAACTAGATGAATCGCTCAGATCCTACATCCATCGGTTCAACGAGGTCTGCATTACCACTGATAATCTCGATTTCAGCATCGTGAAAGAAGCTCTCATAAAAAGTACGAGAAATGACAGGCTACGAACGGAGATCATCACGAGGCGACCCAGGGACACCACGTAGATGATTGCTATGGCTAAAAGTATGATAGAAGTAGATGAAATGAATAGATCTAGAAAGAGCAAAGGGGAAAATCGGTTCAGCCATCAACAAGATGAATGGCCCTCTCGAAGAAGTAAAAGAGAGGAGAGATACCATCCGTACAAGTGAAATGCCTCGCGAGCCAACAGGCCAGAGCTAAACGCCCCGCTTAGCCAGATCTTGGTAGCTAAAAAGACCCAAGAGAAGAAAAATGTGAGATTCCCCAAAGTGCCCGAAGGATAGATGGTGGGCCGGAACCCAAAAAGTTACTGCAAATTTCATTGAGCTAGGGGGCACCATACGGATGATTGTCAGATGCTGGCTGAAGAGGTACATGCCCTCATTCGAGCGGGGAAATTCAATCAATTCGTGAAAGGAGTGACTCGTGAAGGAAACAGAGAAACCTCGCAACCATCCCAACCATCTCGGCTAGGCGACAAAAAAGCACAAAGAGCCAAAGGAACGATAATGGTAATCGCGGGAGGCCCAGAATTTGGACCCCCCACCAAAAAATAAAAGATAATAGACCTAACGGGCCGGGACACCAATCTATTCAAAGCTTGTCAAAGACACTCATTGGTTAAAAAGCCTCATACGAACCCCTTAATCATTGAGACACTGACAGAAGGCTACATAGTAAAGAGGGGTTTGATTGACACCGGTAGCTTAGTCAACTTAATCACCAATGCAGTCCTACAGCGACTAAATATCCACCACTCTAGAATTCAGCCTGGCGGGAACCCATTGGTCGGAATCGGAGGCTAACTGGTCCCGTCAACAGGATAAGTCACTCTGGAGGTGGAAGTGGGGGACAAAGACGTAACTTGGAGAAGGGAGGTTGATTTCATCATCGCAGACATTGGAGTTTGTTACAACATGATATTGGGGAGACCGTTTATAATCGAGTCACGCGCCATAATCTACCTGGAATATTTAACCCTGCTCATTCCAATCAAGAAAGGAACAGCAGGAGCAATAGGAGATCCACAAAAAGCCCAAGAAGCTTATGTAACTTCCACCCAAACCCGACCAGCCTCATTTGAAGCGGAGTTTGAAATGGAGGATCGCGAAAGGGCATAACAGGTAGGAGATTTGGACCTTGGCAGAAGGGAAAATGGTTAAAATCGCTAAAGGCATGGAGAAAAATGTGAAAGCCGCTATGGTCAAAGTGCTGAAGGAATAGCAACACACCTTTTCATGGTCTAGCGAAGACATCGAAGGAATCCGGCCCGAGGTCATGTGCCACAGCCTCAACATCGACCCATCAATCAGCCTAGCCAAATAAAAGAAGCGCAGGCACGCCCCAGAGTGCAAAAGGCAATTGAAGTGGAAATCATAAAATTGCTCGAGGTAGGACACATAAAAAAGGTACATTACCCTGAGTGGCTGGAAAATGTAGTACTTGTCAGAAAACCCAATGGTTCTTGGCGAATGTGTGTCGACTTCATAGATCTAAACAAAGCTTTCCCCAAGGGCAGTTACCCTCTACCCAGTATAGATCAGCTCGTTGATTCAACAGGTGGATTTGCAATTTATTCCCTCCTAGACGCCAAGGTAGGATATCGCCAAAGACGAGGAGAAAACTACCTTCATCATGCACAAAGGAACCTACTGCTATAAGGTGATGCCATTCGGGCTGAAAAACGCTGGAGCCACATACCAAAGACTTGTAAACGAAATGTTCAAGAACCTAATTGGCAAAAAGGTGGAAGTATATGTAGACGACATGATCATGAAGAGCAAAGATGAAGCCAGCCACGCAGTAGACATTGAGAAGGTGTTCAAAGTGCTTCAGAAATACCGTCTGAAGTTAAACCCAGAAAAGTGTACTTTCGAAGTACAAAGTGATAAATTCTTGGATTTTCTTATATCAGAAAGAGGGATTAAAGCAAACCTAGAAAAGATCGAAGCAATCATCAACATGATGCCACCCCGAAATTTGAATGAGGTACAACACCTCAATGAAAGGATTAATGCGTTGGGATGATTCATCTCTTTCGCTGCCAAGAGATGTATGCCATTCTACAAGGCAATAAAACAAGACAAGGCGTTTAAATGGGATAAATGCTGTGACCTCGCATTCGAAAATTTGAAAGAATTCTTGGCATCCCCCTCGTTGCTCAGCTGCCCGATCCAAGGTGAGCCTTTGTTCTTATATTTATCTGCAAATGATGAGGCAGTAGGAGCGGTCTTGGTCAGAGAGGAGAACAACCAACAACACCCCATCTACTACACAAGTAAGGTGTTGAAGAACGCCGAGCTAAAGTACCCCAAAATTGAAAAACTTGCCTTGAGTTTGATCTTCACCTCCACCAAGCTCAGACCATACTTCCAAGTGCACACAGTCATAGTACGGATTAGTTTTCCACTCAAGAAAGTGCTATAGAGACCCGAAATGTCAGGGAGGATGGCTGAGTGGATAATAAGGTTAGGGGAGTTCGACATCCGCTTCGAAGGGAGAGCCACCCTAAAAGCCCAAGTCTTAGCAGATTTTGTGGTAGAATTCGTCGATCTCGAACCAGCATAGGTGGTGAAGGCCAAAACATGGATGGTATATGTTGACGAAGCCTCTTCCAATGATGGAGCTGGAGTCGGCGTACTGATAGAAGGCACAAATAGAGTCCGCCTCACATATGCAGCCAAACTCGCCTTTCCTGCCACTAATAACGCTGCTGAATACGAAGCCATGATCAAAGGGCTAGAGCTTATTGATGAATTCACGAATGATTTCCAATCAGATCAATAGAAACTTCGAGACAAAAGGAGAAAGTATGATTAAATACCTTCGTAAAGTACAAGGCCTGATAGAGCGCTTGGAAAAGAAAGGGACCGCATGGAAAAGAAAGGGACCGCATGGAAAGTTGAACACATCCCTCGAAAACAGAATGAAGTAGCAGATGAATTAGCAAAAGCCGCCTTAAACCCAGAAGGTTACAATCAACCAGGCAGCCTCTACGAGGTTATCCTCCGCCCCAGCTGTGAGGAAGAACACATGCTGTGTGTCAAGTAAGAGATTGCCGACTGGCGCCATCCCATCTCAAACTTTCTCAAAGATGGACGGCTCCCTCGGACAAAGAAAAAGCCTCGAAGATTGTGCGCAAATCTGCTAGAAACTCTCTAGTAAAAGATGAACTCTACAGAAAATCATATACGGATGCCTAGTAGAAATGCGTTACGCCGGTTCAGGGAAAAGGTATTTTGGCAGAGATACATGAAGGAATTTGCGGATCTCATGAGGCGGCCTCCACCTTGTTATGAAAAGTCAGCCTAGCCGGTTATTACAGGGAAACAATGGAGGCAGATGCAAAGGAATACATCCAAAGATGCCACCCATGCTAGATACATGCGATGGAAAAACCACCTACCTCAAGCCAACCAGCAGCCGCTAATAACTGCCTGGCCCTTCTCAACATGGGGAATTGACATAGTAGGACCTTTACCAATTGCAAGCGGGCAAAGAAAGTTTGTAATTGTAGCGATCGGCCACTTTACAAAGTGGGTTAAGGAGGTAGCAGTCAACACCATCACTCCAGAGAAGGCCATTGACTTCGTTTGGAAAAATATCATCACAAGATTCGGTATACCAAGAAAGATAGTCTCCGATAATGGAGCACAGTTCATTTCGAGAAAGTCCCAAAATTTTACAAAGGACTGAGCATAAAGAACAACTACTCTTCTGTGGCACACCCCCAAACGAACGGCCAGACGGAGGTCACTAATAGAACGCTAGGAGAAGGGCTAAGGAGAAGTCTCGAAAGTGGGAACAAAGGCTCTTGGCCAGACGAACTCGTTAGTGTGTTATGGTCATATCGAACCACACCGTGCAGACCAATGGGCGAGACACCTTACTCCCTAGTGCACAGAACGGAAGCCATGATTCTTGTGGAGATCGCTGCACCAACTGACAGAATCGTCTACTACATCGAAGAACAAAACGACATCAATTTAAAGAACCACTTGGACAACCTTGAAGAAAGAAGAGAGCGAGCTTACATTCGAATGGTGGCCTATAAAGCGAGAATAGAAAAGTACCATGATAGCAAAGTTAGAAGTCTACAGCTAAAAGAAGGTGGCCTAGTCCTCAAAGACGCTGCCACTTCACAATCTTGAGAAGGCAAGGGTAAGTTAGGAGTAAATTGGGAAGTACCATACAGAATTACAAAAGTCGTAGGTCCAGCCACATATCGGTTTAGCAACCTCGAAGGTAAATGTCTACTAAGAACATGGAACATCTCAAATTTGAGACCGTACTACAATATGTCTAATGGCTAGGGAACTAGGCGTCGCACTCTTTTCCTTCCCCTGGATTTTTTCCCATCGAGTTTTTCTTTGGGAAGGTTTTTAACGAGGCGACGTCCCCTAGACCATACCCGGCTAACTAAGCACCGGCTTGTACATGTATGTAATTGCAAATATATATCAATAAAAGAATTACGATTGAATATTCTCTTGTTACAAGCATTATTTTCGCACTATGATTGCAACGTTTTTATTGATATCAAATTCCCTCGAGATGGAAAGCCTTATCAAAAGGTTAAACCTTAGAGAAATCAACAGTTAAAATTCCCTTGAGGTAGAAAGCCTTATCAAAAGGATAAACCTTGGAGAAATCTAAGTTAAAAATACCCTCGAGACGGGTAACCATAATCCTAAGCATTTTTAAGCCTTAGTTCAGATATTTCACCCTGAAATACCCTCGAGACGGGTAATCGTTATGATATGCATTTTAAGTTCGAACATCACTTAAAAATATCCTCGAGACGGGTAACCATAATCCTAAGCATTTTTAAGCCTTAATTCAGATATTACACTCAAGACGGGTAATCGTTATGATATGCATTTTAAGTTTGAATATCACTTAAAAATACCCTCGATACAGGTGACCATAATGCTAAGCATTTTTTAAGCCTTAGTTATTATATTGCATTTCAAAATTATTTTGAAGCGAATGAGCATTTCAAGCCTTGGGTTGATTTTACCACGATTAGCAATTTAAGCCTTGGGTTAACTCGAAACGGTAACATAATGTTAAATGCTAGTCTTGGGCCACACACACGATGCGAAATGGAAAATAAGAGCAAATGAAAAAGATGATTTCATAGATTCAAAAGTTATTTACAAGAACAAAAATGAAATAAAAATCCTATTATATGCTTGATCATCCCCGGTTGGAAGTTCGCCTCCACTGGCCGACTCCAGGGGATTATCAGGAACCTCATCAAAGGTAGGAAAGGGCACGTTCTCAACCATGGCATCCTCCAGTTCATGCCAATGAGTGCGCACCGCCTCAAGAAGGTGGGACCCAAACAGACGAGCCATTTTAAACATTTTACCCACGACACCATCTAATTTGACTTCCCTTTCCTGCACTTCTTTCTCCAACGCATCTACTTTACCCTGGGCCATTTTAAGCTCATCTTGATAGCTCGAGGCATCCTTTTCCAGGTTAGTAAAATGTCAAAGAAGTTGGTTATGGGCCTCACGAAGCCTCTCTAATTCTTTTTCAGTTTCCTTCTATTTGGAAGCTGCCTCCAATGCCTCATCACGCTCCTTCACCACCGCCACTTCATTTTACTTAGCCGTTGCCACCTCTTTTCTAGTCGCCTGAAGATCAGCCTTGGCCACTTGAAGTTCAGGCCTTACTTTAGCATGATTAGAAGATCTCTGATGCATCTCCGCACAGCGAGACAGAGCCTGCAGAATAATAAGGTCATCGACTGGAAAAAGAAAATAATTTGAAAAGTAAAATACGTACTTCAAAAAGGACATCCATTAATCCCCCAGTCAAGCAGACTCTCGACTCTTCTTTATACGCCTCTTTCTCCCGAGGCAAGGGAAGCATGTGGCGAAGTGCCAATTGTACTTGTGGGCTCGAGATCCCACCCTGAGGGTTAGCCAGCTCGAGGAGGCTCTCCTTGAAGTGAGCAGAAAGAGATGTAGCGGTATTTAGGATCGAGGCGGCAGGAGCTGATGGACGCTGGATAGAGCTGAACACCTCTTGACTCTGCGGAAATAAAAGAGTTCATGCACAAATTTATGAAAAATACTTCAGCTAAAATCACATCTTACCCTCTTCGGTGTAGTCTCAAACGGTGTTACCTCATTAACTGGGGTATCATCCCGGGGTCTTTTTCGGGCCACCACTTTCTTCAGTAGGGCAGCGTTTGAGACGTCATCTTGGGTTAGGTCTATTTTTTCTGCCTCTTTCCTCTGATTCTGCCGGGACAGATCCTTGGTACCTTTCGCTAAAAATTTGTTAAGGGAGAAATTCAGGCGAGAAGTATACATCCTGTAGCAAAAAAAAATGCAATAAGAGCAAACTTACTAGGAATATCTACTATACCGCTATAGTAAACAAAATCAAAGCCATCCCATCCAATCACTTGGATGTTGTTCAGAAAAGCCCAGGCAATGGTTGCTAAATACCATCACCCCTGTTCTAATCGGTAGAATGTTTCCACACACGAATCCGCCTCGAGGCCCTTTAAGGACAAAGCCTCAGGAACATCTTCTCTCTAGCGAGTGGGAAAAGATGGGAGCGCCGAGTCTACTTTGATATAGAAGAAATAAAAACCATCCCTGCTGCTGAAATGGAGATGGTCCTCAGACGACTTCCGCCTCATGGATGCCAGACGACGGAAGAAAGATGAGTCGAAGTTAAAACCTAGACTGCGAGATATCTGATAATGACCCACTATATCCGACCAATAGTTAGGGTGAATCTGAGCCGGGCATACATCCTAATCGGTCAGAAGTTGAGCGATCTCTTTGGGTAAAGGATATGTGAAGCCGGCCTACTTCTGCTCCATGTATATGCTGAAATAACCCTCAGGAGGGGTGTGCACGCTCTCATGTTGGGCCGGTAGCAGGCAAGATTTCCCTATAAGCCATTTGTGGACCTGCGCCTCGAAGCAAATATCCACCTCATGAACAATGGACACCATACTCGCAATTCGAGGCGTAGGACCCCTAGCCCGGCTCCTCCTTACCCTCCTAGGTTTTTTATTCTCCCCTTATAGGTCTCGAGGGCTCAATGTCTCAGCTTCTTATTCCAGACCGCCACCACCATCATATTCATCTACGGCTCTTATTAAAGAGTCATCTAAGTCAATTACGGGTCATTGTTCAGGAGGCTGTTGGTCAGTCATTTTCCTATGCGCCCTTTGTTTACTCCTATAAAAGGGACGCTGGTTAGTTCTATCAATGGACACCGGTTGGGATAATATGTCATCTAATTTTAAGTTCAGACTAGTGAGATGGATAAAGACCCTAGCAAAAGCCGCATCGTCGCTAGAACTACTAGAAGAACTCATCCTAAATATATAAGGAAACATCAGATCGCAGTCACAAAATAAGCACTGCCCCGAGAAATCCGCCTCAGTTAACAGGCCTTCCGCGTAGGCCTTGGCCCAAAATAAATTAAAAGCCCAAATAAGGCCATGCAACCCTAGAAGGCGATCTGACATTCGGGAACTCTGTTACTCATCGCCGTCAATGAAAACCCCCAAGTCTGGGGAGTTTTTCGACGATTTTTCCAGACTCATGATTACTATTAGAATCTAGGAGCCTAAGGTCAGAGGGATTCATAGTAATTTTAAAATGTTGGCGTAAAGAATGAGCAAGGATGTGAGCACGAGATTTTTACTCCCGACTCGCGAGTTCGATGATGAAACTATAAATTTCCCTTGTTAGCGTTTCACATTTTGCAGGGTCCTGAAATCATTCGGAAATCATCTACCTTGTTTCTTTGGGCCTCATTTCCCTTTTAAAAAAGCCCAAACCAAGAAAAAGCCCACCATTGTTCGATATCGATAATGATATCAATCTATATCATTAACGATATCAAGGGATATCATTAACGATTTCAATGGATATTGTTAATGATATCTACCGTTATCGTTAACGATATCGATTGTGCAGACAATCAGAAAAGGCAGGCCTCGCATTATTCAATGAAAAAAACCCATCCCTCACCCATAATTCGGGACCTACAGCCTATCACCACTATGCCAACTCACATGTGGCAGAAAATAATGGGGAGGAAAGGATAAATTTGGTGGGTGAACCACCAAGACTTTTGGATTGAAGGGAGCCCATAAGGGGCAAGTTATTGAACAAAAAAGAGGAGAGCATTCAGCAGGAAAAAGAGGATTAAATCAGTAGAGAGAGAGGCTTTCATTCTAGAGAAAGGAAAGCTCCCAATCCCTCCAAAAATCCCAACAAAAGCCACCAAAAATCCAAACACAAACACCACAAAAAACCAACTTCAAAACTATGGATCTTTAGAACACTTCTAAGATCAAAACTCAAGGGAGGAAGTAACTCTTGTTCTTCCCTTTCTCATTTCACAA
>CATIWQ010663825.1:0-21135 GCA_949673415.1 Euphorbia schlechtendalii
TAATTATAAAGGGGGACTCTGAGTAACTAATACTTACTCAGAAGCTACTTCTGAAGCAGTCTTCAGAAGATTAGACGAAAACTCGAAAAGAGTCATTCACCCCCCCTCTGACCTATTAAACACCCTTACTGGGTCCTACAACTTTTATAGAGAAAAACTCAATTTATTTTCTCTATCTCAAAATGTGTAAATAACATCCTTTAAAGAGAAATAAAAGAGTTGTTAAAAACACTTTAGAAACCATTATATTTTCTTCAACTTCAAAAAATTTCACAACCTTTTTCATTCTCTTTAAAGAGAAATTCAAAAAAAAGTAAATCATATTTGTAACAACAAAATTTATTACTCTCAAAGTAATAAGTAAAACTTTATAACACAAATCTTAAAGATAAAAGATTTGTAAGTGGAATTTTCCGGTCCAACCTTCAACCAAAACATAAACATATATCAATAGAATATATGTAAGAATACAGAATAATATGAATAGCAAAACAAGTTAAAGAAACTTGAACACCGATAGCTGAGTCATGTCGAACGACACTGTCCTTAAAGGATACTTCGTAGTTTCTTCCAGGATTAAACAGCTCCTTCACTCTCGATTTGAAAGTGGATTCAGGAACAGAGATGCAATATCATATCCAGAAAATAAAAAAGAGAAAATAAGTAATCAAATAGAAAGACTAGTTTATCATCTTGGAAAAAAGTATTTTTCTAAAACTCAGATTAGCATATTATATAGTGGATAATTGTCCCGTTGAGCCATTAGAATAAAAACTTCAAAATGGTCAAAATAAATAAATGAATGCATGGCATTTATCCCTTTTGAAACACAAACGGACAAACTCATAAGTGACATTATTGAATATCTAATTCAATCTCAATTAACAGCCATAAAACTCCTTTTTATTTGACCGACTAATCAAAACAGTTTTGTAATTCAAACAAAACCGTATGGCTCATCACTTCAAATAATAAACATGTATAATTCATTGTAAAAACTCATTGATTAACACCATGAAAAGTTGTTACTCTAAAATATATTATTAAATATATTATAAAACTATTTACAAAGTAAACTTTGTAACACATAAAATGTTATCTTTCGAAATAATATAACACAAATTTCCAACAGAAAATTCCACCAATTAAGTGAATCACAATTGATACACCTCATACAATGAAAGTAAGGATATCATGTTCAAAACTCAACCTCTTGAAAGTTTATATTTATAAAAAAAGTTAGATAAAAATCACCACAACCCATTCAAAAATACTCGAGCAATTATTAAGATAGAGAAAATATAATATTTGCATGTTGCCTAGCTAAACTTATATTTTATTGTATTGTGATGAAAGAAAGATATTGTAGTTGCTAGCAACGGAGCAACGCATAATAATTAATTAACGACCAAAGAATAATTCAAAAGGGTACAAATAAAGAAATTCACAATATCCAACGTAGACTTGGAATTTCAAAACTTGTTATTTCGAACACTACATTGAACGTTCCTAAATTTGTGCTGATTATTCAAATATTAAATGAAAAATTAATTAAATAAAAATAATTTCAATCTTAGTATTTATTTTGAAATTATTGTGTTGGAAATAACCTGAAAAAATCTCTTTTCCCTGATTGTGTATCCACAACTAAAGTGTCAAATTAATCCTAAATCAGCGTACCACCCCAATCTATGTTAATTAACGATGTTTCAACTTTCAACCTCGTCTTCACGCTGTTAACTTCTTCCCCCAACAAAACTCTTCAATATCTCCCAATAGCTTTCTTTTCAACGATTGTAGGCTATGATTTGTTTTTCCATGAATTCTCAACCATGTAAATTTTAATTCCGGATTAGTGATTTCACCATCCATAAACCTGACTTCATCTTCTGGTTTCTTCTTAAAATCATTGTCCAGTAATCTCTTAGACTCCCGATTGTTTTCCGTTGTGAAATAAAACTAAAATTATATCTATGACTTCTTCTATTCTGTTTATCAATTTCTTCGAAGAATATTGAGGTTAGGGATTTAAATCAACTATTGCTACTGTTTTTTGGCCCTAATTTTCTGATTTTGAATAATAAAGGAGTGATTTTCAGCCAAAGGATATTTGTTTTATAAGATTTTTATTTCGCCTGAGATTTCTAATTTGAATGTGATTTTGCCTCAGCCATACAAAAATGAGTTAAACAATCGAGAATTTGATTTTGGTTTAGTTGCAGGGAATTCAAGGAAAAAGAAGCTCTCACCAATGCATAACAATCCACATACTTGACCCTTTTGTGCTGATGAAGAAGGATAGATCAAATAACCATAGCATCAATGACAAAATCGAAATTAGAAGGAACTCTGATCGAGAGAAAATTCAGTAGTCATGAAAAAGAAACTGTAGCATGTGATTGTTAAGAGAAGACTATAGCAGCTGAGAGAATCAAGAGAGCTACCTTTACGGGGAGTTCCATTTGTTGTGGAGTTAACAGATTGAAGGTGGAGATTAGAGCAGAGTAGATAGTAGATTATGATATTACATGACTCCATGTTAATGATTTTAAAAATAGAAAATGTATTTTATAATAATAGTCACACTTCTATTTCATTTAGAAATGTATAATTAAATAATAAAAATGATTTAATTACAAAATAAACAAAATGTTTCATAGTTGAATATAAAAATATTAATTGATTAAATGAATTGAAATAGATAATGTTTAAAATTTATTGTGTCACGTTATGAAAGATTAAATAGAAAAGCTAATGTAAAGTTATTTTTAGTTGATTATCTATTATTAGAATTGATTATCTACTAAAGATGTTACTAATCTCCTTAATTAACATTAATTAGGAGTTATAACCAGTGTCAAAAATTGTAAAGGGAACATAGCTGGGAATACATAACTGGAGACATGGGATTTTTTCAGAAAAAATCAACTTCGTCTAAGACCGAATCAATCATGTTAAAGATTTCATTCTGAATTGATTAACAAAAAAATATATAAGCTCAAAGGATTCATATGTGAATTGTACAGGTTATATGAATTTTTTTTTGTCATGGATCGAATGAAAACCCTAATTTCTCTGTAGATATACGTTCCATGTGTTGAATCAGTTGATAATCACATAAAATTCTCTAAACTATGTATATCTCGAGATAATTTTACTATAAAAATATATTCTGTATTTTAAATCTCCGAGACTATTTGTTTACGAGCTGAATTTATCTTTTTCTTCCAAGATTTTGGGGGTTATTTGAATATGTGAATCTAATTCCAAAAGAAAGTATTAACCATGCATGCATTAAATAATATAAACAAAAAGAAAATCAAAACCGTGAAATTAACCATTTTGATTTTGAAGTTGAAAATTAATGCAGTAATGTATAAAAGTTATTATAATAAAAAGAACAAGTCCATTCAAATATATGTATGTCAAAGTCAAATACTGGACATATATGACTCCTTCCACCTGTTCCTCATATCTATATATATTTCCCCAAACCCGTCTTCTTCTTCACAAAATCAAACTAACAAAACCATCAATCATGACTTCTTTACAAGCTTCATCTCTTCTTGTATTCTCTGCACGTACTACATCAATACAAGCTGCCATTTCTGTTCCTAAACTTCCGACTGTTCATATCCCATTCCCCAAAACACAATCATCCTCAAAGTTAGTGAAGGAACTCACTTTCAATATCGAAATTCCACGACAAACGAATGATGCTTTCATGAATCCCGCACCAAATACTCCAAATGCAACTCTCAAACTCTACGCTCTATTAGAGGCCGTGGCTGACAGAATAGAAATGCACCAAAACGTCGCCGTCCAACGCGATAACTGGAATAAACTCCTCTTGAACTCCACCAACATGATCATCTTGTCCGCCACCACCATGGCCGGAATTTCATCTACTGATGGTGGTTCTGCCGGTTTACATTTATCGTCTACTGTTTTATTTGCAGCTGCTACTGGAATGCTGCTCATCATGAACAAAATCCAGCCCTCGCAGCTCGCAGAAGAACAGCGAAATGCAACCAAATTGTTTAAACAACTGTATAATCAAATTCAAACGATTATTGCTCTTCGGAATCCAACTGAAATTGATGTGAAGGATGCAATGGAGAAAGTTCTTGATCTAGATAAAGCGTTTCCACTACCATTATTAGGAAAAATGATTAACAAATTCCCAGCGGAGTTCAAGCCAGCTGTTTGGTGGAGAACTACCAAGTCGGAGAGGAAATCAAAATTTAGATCAGACTCGGATCGGAGAAATGGATGGAACCAAGAACTGGAAGACGAGATGAAAGAAGTTTTGCAAGTGATAAAACAAAAGGACGAGGAAGATTATATGAGATTAGGGAATATAGCGTTGAAAATCAACAAGATTCTAGCTATTTCAGGGCCTTTGCTGACAGGCATTGCGGCAGCGGGGTGTGCCTTCGCCGGAAATGGGAGCTGGGGAGCAATAATGGCGGCTACGGCGGGGGCATTGGGTTGCACGGTGAATACGTTGGAACACGGTGGACAAGTAGGAATGGTGGTTGAAATGTATAGAAACTGTGCTGGGATCTTTGCACTCATGGAGGAATCGATTGAGAGTAATTTAGAAGAAAGAGATTTGGACATGAGAGAAAATGGAGAAATGTTTGAAATGAATTTAGGTTTACGACTTGGAAGGAGTTTGACGGAGCTCCGTGATGTAGCCAAGAAATCCGCCTCATCCCGGGTACATGATGAATTTGCAAGCAAACTCTTTTGAGATCCGCTCACATATCGTATAATCATAATTCATAATGCTCTCATCCCAATCTTAGTCTAGTAACACATATTTTTTAATTTTTTACTATTCATTGTAACTTCATTCTTTCATTCTTTTTAGTTAATTCTTTGCGTATATATGATATTTAAAGCTATATAACTATATCTTTTACAGTTGATCATTCTTAGTTTATATCAAAAGAACTCTCAATATGTAAGCACTCGAACAATTTAAAAATGATTTTTATTTATGCATATTTTGTAAAAACAATTATTTTCCATTTCCTTTTTACAACTTACAAAATGTAAAATAACAGAATAAGAAGTAAATTGCGTCGTGGTATTCATTCTATGAAGTATATTTATGATAAGTTTACGTAACTTTAGGTTAAAATTGGAACTTCTTATAAAAAATTAAAAGCCACATTGATTATTGACCACAATGCGAGTGACGTTTTAAGTTGTTGTGTCAATATTCCATTGAAAGAGGAAATTAGTAGTACATAAATTTGCTTTACCCTTTCAGATGGTATAGGCTGTAGGTCAGGGATAGCATGTAGGTTGCCTTCCACTTGAAACAATTTCAATTGTATTATTCATGTAATGCAAATGAGATAGTGCAGATGGAAAAAGATACAAAGTTATGGTTGAAAGTATTGGACTTTAATGAGAACATAGCCAAAACAAGTGGTTAAAAATGCAGGAGCTGATCGGAAAAAGTTAAGTTGGCTTGTAATATCTAGTAGGTACAAATGGCATTTTGGTGACAACTCCATCGTAAGCCTTTCCTCGTACCAACAGTTTGACTTTGGTGCCTGCTTTGTGGGATCCGGACTTGACATACCCCATGGCAATGTTCTTCTTCAGGCATGGACTGAATCCTCCGCTTGTAATTTCCCCAATGTTTGCCCCTTTCTCATCCTGAATCTCGCTATGGGATCTGGGAGGCGGCCCGCTTGACGTAAAACCTACACGCCTGATTTTCGGACCCTCTGCCAGCTGTTTGAGGATTACTTCTGCGCCAAGAAAGCCTCCCTCAGCCCTTCTTCTCTTGCCAATGGCCCATGTCAATCCTGCTTCTACAGGCGTGGTGTGTTGCTCCATGTCATTACCATATAAACACAAGCCAGCTTCGAGCCTCAGGCTGTCTCGTGCACCCAGTCCTGTCAGCCTAACTTTTCCTTCTGACTTTTCTAAGATGGACTTCGCCAGATCCACTGCACTCTCTGAAGGAACTGAGATTTCAAATCCATCTTCACCGGTGTACCTGAAAACTCCCCAATTGCCATGAACAATTACGCTGACTCGTCAGAATAAAAGAAGGCGGACTACAATATATGCCAATGTAAGTACCAAGTACAAAAAAGGGATGCTCAAATATACCCTGTCCTAGTGAGAAAGCAAGCTGATCCATTTATGTCTATCATACGGAAGTCCCCAAAGTATATCTTGCTCAAATCTTCTTTGGTCAGGTGTTGAAGAACTGGGGCAGCTAGAGGACCCTGCAACACGAAAATTCAAGAAAAATAGTTTCTGAATGTCCAATAATGAGCCATCTGCACAGTCAAGGTTATGGATTGCGTCTACCATCCTTCCTTCAGTAACAACTTATACATGAGCAAAATCAAAGATTCAAGAATCAAAACGACGTGAGGAACAATGTCAATGATTATAGGAAAACATAACAATGGTGTTAATCTATTTTAGTCAAGATCAAATCTTTAACAAGCATACAAGACTCATGAAAACAATGTCATAAAACACAAGGCTGATTTGTTCATCTCTTTAGTAAAAATTGAACCTTAACAATGTGGTAAATATGAAAAAAATACCTGAAGGGCAAGGAGAGATCTCTCATCATGAATGTGCCATGACACATCTCCACCTTTTGCCTTGAATGACTTCATATGCTCCTCAATATGAGCCAGATCCTTATCCCTACAACCTGCATTCACTACCAAGTAAATATGATGATCATCCACCTTGGTGATGACCGAGTCATCAATGGCCCCTCCCTTCTCATTTGTAAAGACAGTGAGAGTCCCAGTTCCATGTGGAAGCCCAGCAACATCCGCTATCACCAGCTTCTCCAGGAAAGGAACGGCATCTTTGCCATTGAGGCTCAACCCACACATATGGGCCACATCAAACAGACTGCCGTTCTGCCTACAGTTTATAGTAGAGTCCATGATGGAGTCCTTGTACTGAATGGGCATGCTCCATCCTGCAAATGGTACCATTTTCCCACCATTCGCAACATGGAACTCATAAAGGGCAGTCTTTTTGAGTTCCGCATCTGAGCCAAAGTATCGACGGCCCCCAGCCTTTTTATCAGCCTGAGCAAGACGCCGAGTAATTGATTGACCCAGTTGCCATAGGCTGCCTCCTCTCATTTTTAACAGCAATATGTCTGCATAAAAGCAAATCCAGAGAAAAACATAGATTTAACTTGTGTTAGCCAGTTTCAGCTGCTCCAAAACCTATAGAAGCTGTTGTTGATGGTTTAAACAAGCAATAAGTAAGATGTATATTAAATGTTCTTGAGAATGATGGGTTTGAGACAATTAGAATCCAATTATGCCTCAATGACATCGCACATAACAAAACCGGTACACGTTTTGATGAAATCAATCTCAATCTCAAACTTGACAATTATTAGAAAATTCGCACGTGTCAAATTCAGCTTCAAACACCAACAAAACATTCTTTCCACTGTAAAATGATTAAATTCCATGCGAAATTAGGTCAATTTAACAAGAAGCTGTACAATCTGAGAAACCAGAATGAAGCCACTCAGTAAGAACTAACAGTAACAACTCCGAGACAAGTAAAATGCAATCCTCAAATCGAACAGAAAATGGGAATAAAAAAATATCCAATAATCAAGATCTCATTTTGTAAACAATACGGGATCAGGTAATCGCAGCAGCTTATTGCAATGAATAAGTAAAAAATTGCAACTTTGGAGCATAACTGACGAATAACCCATGAACCAAAAAGAGAAAACAAGTGGAAAAACTTACAAGGGTAGGTAGGTGATGGTGTGAGGTTCAATAGAGAGCAAATCTGAGGAGAGACAAGCAGAACATCCCAGCACAAATCTGGATAGAGAGATGATATAAAGACTCGTCCTTTTATATGCGTAGGCTATTATTATGGTAATTTTAACAATGAATTTTTTGGTGGTATTGTATTATTCCAACCCCATCTGAAGTGAGTGGTTTTGAGACTGTGCAACCCAATCTCTTATGTCTCGTATCAAGGAATAACTAACTTTTTTTTTCTATGTATAATTGGTATTTTGTATTTATCAGAGCCGATGATTCCATCTAGGTTTGATTTTTACTATCTCTTTCAGCGATTGTGGGTATTAAGATAAAGGGGAGCGATGAATTTTTTTTAGAAAGAGATTTAAAGGAATTAATACTCGAATGCATCAATTGAAATAATTTATAATTAAAGTGGACACGTGTGAAGTGGTAACAAAGAAAATGTGAACTCAAAGTAAAGAAAAAATGACATGCCGTAAGATTTAAGGAAGACTGCACTAGTGAAGGGCAAAAGGCTAGTGGTAGGTGCAAGTGCAACATTGTAAACTAAGAGAGTGTTGACGAAATTGAATTGAAATGTAAAATACAAGAAACTATTCAACTAGTTTTGTAAAAAAGTTAAAGATCACCAGAGGAAAAAAGTTAACATTTATAGTGAAGTTGCAAACTAGGGTAAATAATTATAATTTAATTATATCCTTGATTTTTTTCAATATAATTTACACATTTCTATGCTTTACCTCCATCTTACTATGACATCTCTCTGTTATCTTTTAGAATTTTTTCATTCAAATCACTTTCAATTTGACTATGTTGCCCTTATCTTTTGTTTGTCCTTTGATCTTATTTTTCTCAAATATTTTCATTCAAAATCTATGAATTGAAGTTGTTCCAGAAAAATGAGTTATTTATTGAAAAAAAAATTGAAATCAATTTTCTAGTTGTTAATTTTTATTTTACTAATTTCTTTTGTTTGATTGTTAATAAATAAAACTTTACGTTTAATCAAATTTATTTATCTAAAAAAATAGATGGACATTGTATACAAAATATATTATTACAAATATAAATATGTCGATCAATGATTAATTAAAACACCAACTTAACGCTTAAATTAAGTAAATATATAGACGAAGACATCTTGTATAACAATATAAACTTTCTTTGCTAGCCTTTAGCTCGAAAATAAACTTTTCTTACTCACTTATGATGTATTGACCAACCCTTTCTCATTTTTTTATTGTATATCTACTGCAGTTTTAATTGGAAACTATGAGGATTTTCTTATATTATTTGGGTTATTTGAGAATTAGTGTAATTTGGGAAATTTGGGGAACTAAAGAAAATTAATTTTTAATGTTTGACTAAACAACTCATTCTCGGTTTTTTTTCACACAAAAATTGCTCATTTTTTCTTAAAAGACAACTCTATTGATTTTGGATGAAAATATGTGAGAAAAAAAAGATAAATAAACAAACAAAAAGATAAAGGTAATTTATCAAATAAAAAATTATTTGGATGGAAATGTTTTAAAAGTTAACGGAGGGAGATTATAGTTTGATGAAGATAAAACTTAGGGAGGTATAAATTATTTGACAAAACTCAAGGAGATGATAGTGTGTTTATGCAAACATAAAGAAAGTTATAATTATTTACCCACCAAACTATTTATTACATTAAAGAAATCTTTGAAAAATTTGTGAGTGAGGTTATAGGTCTGGTATGGAAGAATGACCAAGTATACCTAAAAGGCTGTAATAACAAAGTACAAATGAAATTATTTCAATTAGAACCATTATATTATACATTCTATGACAAAGAAAACTGAACATCCTTTTGAATTTTTCAGTATTAACAATTTTTCGTTAATTTATAAACTTGAGGTGTTTTGCCAACTTTGTAGGTTTGGGGGAATTATACATTGTCCACCCAAAAAATCATTATTAAAATTATAAATAATGCTACTGCCAATTTTGTCATTTGAACTCCTCTTTTATAAACAATTTCATTGTGCTCGTGAATTTAAAATTAGGCAATAAGTGCCCAAACTTCTATTCTGAAAATTTGCATATGAGATAAAAGGGTGAGAGAATAATAGAATAGGTGCTAAAAATGAAATTAAGCACATGAAGCTATTGTAGAGTTGTAATAATATGAAATGGAACCGTTTAGCAAATAGATGAAACGACGTCGTGGAATGAGCGCGGGTTAATCATGGAGCCGGTGAACCAGGTTTGGACACCAAGTACGGAAAAAACAAAGCTTTCAGCATCTCCTAACAAGGGGATTCTTATAATAGCCAGAAAAATTCAATTTTAATATCGAAATCAAGTAAGCAACTACCTTTCTCTTCGAATCTCTGGTGCCCATTTGCGATTAAATTCGTGGCTTCAACTCCTACTCCCAAGATTCTTTTAACTTCCACTCTCATCCTATTGCGCACTCCTTCTCCCCTCTATTCCCCTTTTATGATCTCCTTCGAATCCTCAGTTAGGTAAACTTATGGTCCTTTTAATTTTACTTACATACAGAATAATAGATTAAAAATTTCCAATTGCAGTTTTCTGGTAGTAGGACTCTGTAAACAATGGTTTGTTGGGATGTTTCAATATGGTTTATCTTCATGTTGTAGTGTATAATTGGGTATAAATTGTTTTGTTTTGAAGGTGATTGATTATAGGATGGTTCAACTATGGTAATGGTGTATGTATCTGGAAGTATTAGCAAGTGCAATCCCTGTATAGGCAACAATGCTTCCCAATCCAAGATTCCCCATTTAACTTGTATGCCAAGCTCTTCTGTATCTCCTAGAAATGCGTGTGTTCCATTTAACATTGTAGTTCACAACTCAGCTCTATCTTCTTGGATTGGACCTTGCCTGTTTAGGACTGATTATGTACCACAGCAGCGTGTTGCTTTAAAAAGATGGCTGGTGAGCGATGAAATAGCTTTCTTCTTGACTTGTCAATCCTATCCTTAACTCATAAATGTTTTGCAGTGTCGATCACATGATTCCGTTTCGGCTGATGACGAGTATCGTTCGTCAAGAAACATAGCAATCAGTTTGTTTAGGAGGTACAGGAATGTCATTGATCGAGGAGGAGGTGACAACCTAAAAGTAATTTGCTCGTTTTATGTCAATACATAAGGCTGCTTTGGTGCTCAATGTTGAAATAGCATGATCAATTAATGTGTATCAGGAGTTCATCAGTGCTGGAGTAAATGCATATGCTCTAGGTTGTACTGATGAAGGATTGAGAAAAGAACTCATCGATATGAAGGAATCGGGAGTTGGAATCGAAGCAATGGAGAAATATAGTGGAAGCACTAGTGTTAAATCCAAGATATTCGCCAAGGAGGTGAGTCAGCCCTATCTGCAGCTAATGAAAGTCCTCAGCAGCTCATTTGTTTTTGTGTGGTGCAGATTGATGAGTGTATTCTGTGGTTGAGCATTATATTCATAACCATACTGTGCACACCACAACCAACAGTGGTAAGATGGTCATCCACAAGTCCAGTATCAGAACAAGTGCTGCCTCGCTGGAAAGGTTTTTGCGCACTCATTGCCAATGCTTATTACGTCAAGGGAATGGCATGGTAAGCCACTCCTGCTCCCTCAAACAATTTTTCCATTCACGTTGATTCTCTTTTCTCGTTGAATTTGCAAGCCGAGTGATTGTTTTTCTTTGTGTGGCCAAGGATGCCAGTCAAAACTCTCCAGTTAGAGCAAATGGCAGTTGTCGGTTACTCTGAGGAACCATCAGTTGTTGCCAGCCGAATGCAATTAGTATTTAGCACTCTTGAGGTCTGAATAACTCTTTCCACATTCTGATAAATGGTTACAAACATTAATAGATGCAAATATACTATACTTTTGCAGGTTGTAAGTCCACAATGGCCAAAAGTCTAGAAACTGGGTTTCTTGTTCCATGTGAAGATTGTAAATCACTTCAGCAGCGGCATTTCTAAAATCAGCAAAGATTTGCAGAAAATATGCATGTAATATTATATGTACTGAAGCAACTCTAACTGTAGTATAAATAAGAATAATGTTGCTTGAACCTGCTGCTGTTACTGCTTTTTTATTAAATCAATGCCTGAAATTATTGCCTCTGGAAATTGATGTTTATTTTTCTTGCAGCGGATGCATGATGAACCAACTTAAAACTGATAACGGTTTTAATTTGCTAATAATTTGGAACATTAAACCAAAACCACAGACAAGCTATTGTTTGATAACTGAATCATAAAATATAGACACTTTCGTCTCCACCTGAGGATTCCCATGATTGTTAAATTAATTTAGATAATTGTAATAATCGTCTCCTCGAAAGTTTTTAATCCTTTCTGGGATAAAAATTACACAGTATTTTATTAGTAACATAACAACCGTGCACCAACGGAAGATTCATATGGTAAAGTATAATAATGTCATCTATTTAGGCCGCTAATAGGTTTGTAAGAGGCATTTATAAACAATTTAACATAACTCATAAATCTAACTTCCAATATTAAAGGCTATGAAAGAAGAAACTTTTAAATCTTCTATGGATTAGAACGAAACTTTTGAGCAGACAATTTTCCTAGATAGAAGAAATTGTTTTTAAAATATATAAAAAACCTTTACGGATAAGATATAAATAAAATTAAAAATTCCTAATTAGAAATCAGCTTAATCTTGCTATCACTTTATTCCATATTTTCAAGTAAGCTTCCCAATTAGTTTTAGGGGTGACTTGTATATATATATATACAACCAACATTAGCTCTTTGCATATCAGAATATTCTTCAAAATTCAAGCTTTTTTTTCCTGTTGTTTCCCTTAATTTTGTAACAATGGATCAAGGAGGACGAACTGAGTTGGACCAGTCGATGAAGCGACAACGAAAAAAGGAACAAAACAGAGAATCAGCAAGAAAATCAAGACTGAGAAGACAGAAACATATGGAAGATTTAAGAGCAGAATGTGTTAAACTAAAGCTTCAAATTAAAGAACTCAACATTGCTATCCAAACAAGCCAACAACACAACTCAAATGTTGAAGCTGAGAACTCTCTCCTAAAATTGCAGAACAGAGAACTTGTCCAAAGAATCGAGTTTTCGGATCAAATAATCATGAATTATTATAGTAATATTGCCGCAGTTCAATCTCAACATTTTCCAACTGCTACTACTACTACTACAAATCAAGCTGACGCATATGATGATGGTATAATTCATGATAATACGAGCATCAACGGCGCTGATCTTTTCATCAGGAACCACTACTCCATGACCATGTTACCTACTAACCCAATGCCGAATTTTTCACAACTCGAAGACATGAACAGTGAGGTATTTGTATTCAACGATTTTCAGCTTGATACAAGCAATTTGGAATACTTCGAAGATTTTGCTAATTTTAATCCTCCAAGTGACAGTATATATAATGAATCAATCATGAAAACTTTACCTGCCGGTGAGTTTTTTCAGTTCCAGTGATGGCTGAAGCCCAAAGGCGTATTAAGGTGGAAGGACAATGTTGAAGAATATTTAGTAGTCTTGATTTTTTCTTTTTTTTTTAATAAAAAAAAATTATAATTTAGAATCAATTGAATCGTATTACATAGGTGGTTTTGAATGTATTATTCGTATTTCAATCCTATATGAATTTATGTTTATTTCTTGAAAGTTGCTACTAGACCAACATGATAAATAAACTTAAAAACTCAAATTGTAAAAAATAATTAAAATACTACTAATATATGCCATGTGTATCCGCCAAAATTACAGACAACTCGAGTAGAAAGGCCAAAACTGAAATAGAACTTAGATGAATTTATAAGAGATCTGGAGAAGTAACAAATGCAGTAGGGTTCTTTAGCACTTTCCGAGCTCGCCAATAGACAGCATTTGCTGTTTCCGATGTTCCAAGCTACAAAACCAGTTGAGATTCGTTATTAATGGTGAAATTAGAAGGCAAGCTAATGTTTGATAATTGAACTCTAAAATAAGAGGAGCAAAATTACCTTAACTTCCATGGCGTAGTAATCTCGCCACAATCTCACGTTTTGATCATAGGTTGAAAGTGCAGATTCATAAATTTTTCTTGCATTTCCAAGGCAAGTTGTATCACCAAGAGATGCAAGATTCTCTTCCAACTCTATGCAAGTTTTGTAGAGAACAAGGCCAGGGCGAGGCAGGGCAAGAAATCTGCAATTGACCACAAAACAAAAGATGGTGATTAGGATGCTTTTAGCAATCCGGGAAAACAGCAAGAATCTTTTTGTTCACATACTGTTTATACAGCTCTCTTGCACGCTGAACTCCATCCTTCTGAACAACACAATTGAGAATAGCACAAGGGAGGGAGAATCCATCATCACTGCCCCCATCTTTAGTTACTGATGTGAATGATATCTCTACCAGCTTATCAAAATACTGTTTCTCTATGGTGAAAAACTCGATTGCCTGCAATATCATCTCATGTTAAAACAATCATCCCAAGTAACCAAGAAGAAAATTGCTGTTTAGCAGCCAGGTAATGTTCACTAATGTAATGATCAACATATTGCTCTGGTTACCCCCAAGTAAAAATCTTACAAATCAATTACTCTACTGTATTCCCATGTTTTATCTTGCGAACACACAGATTTATGGACTTAAACTGAAATCTAGCATAGGTAAGGCATGAGGTACTACAGGCATAAGAGAAACAAGACTAACTACACAATATAAACTTACCATTACCCACAAGTCCTCAGCTTCTGCTGTTTTAGCTTTCGTCAAAACGCTTCTAAGGAGTTCAAACACTGAATCCATATCAGCCTTACTTGGCACATGAATATTCTTCGTGAAGAATCTAATTTCGACTGAGGCCCTTAAGAGCCACAATTTTACTGAACCTGATAGTTTCCCAGTGCAAAACTTCTCTGCTAGCTTCCTGGCTTCATCTAACCTTCCTAATTGCAAGGAGAATAACACATACTCACAAGCAACATCTTCAGATATGTTCCCCGATGTCTCAGCTTTCTCATATACCTTCAACAGATGAGAAATACAATCTTCAATATGACTGGATAATGCAAAGTTTTCCTCTCTTTTAGGAGTAACAATATCCATAAAAAACTTCGCATACAGGTGAAACATAGCAGGAGAAGGCACAAATTGCACAGCCTCCTCGTAAACCTACACATTCAACAACAAGTGACAGTAAGATCGTAATAACTAATGAGCAAAAAAGTATACAAACAATGAACATCAATGGAATTTTTTAATTCTTAAAAAACAAATATCGCTAGGTTGTATGGATATTTACCTCAATTGCTTTCTGTAATTGGTGTGGCATGACGTTTTCATTCATCTCCTGCTTACTTGAAGAATCATTCATTCCAAGTCTAGCAAGCCAGTCCCAGTATTCTGGATCTTCACAGAATTCTCTTTTCATATCATGCAGCATTTTATTGCGCATCTCTTCTGAATGTGCCAACTCAGTTCCTTCCAAAATCTCAAATAACTGCTTTCGCAAGCTCATACTAGAAGGGAGAGCTTCCACTGCTCCACTATAAATCGCTTCAAGAATGTTCAGCCCTTGTTCTCGAAATATATCCACTCTCCCTTCCGATTCCTCCGCATTAACAATTGACAAATCATTGTTTCTTCCTTGTTCATTAATTGACATAAACACGTCACTATTTTCATCTCTCCATTGTTGATCATGATTGCGAACCAGAGTCCCCTTATCCTCTCCAAGGGCCACTTTCCGAGCTTTAAGCTTGTTAAGGTAAGTGAGCTCCATTCGAAGATACTCAACCCAAAGGTCTTCAGAATTTGGACAAACCCTCAAACCACTCTGCATCAGAGCACGAGCAGCTGCAACATTCAAGTTATAGTCAAATTCCCAAGCTGCAGCATAAATCCAAACTCCTGGGACCTTTGGATGAAACCTAATCAATTGAGCCAGAACCTATGAAGTATAGAGAAAAACAATATATAATGTCAATGGAAAACAACAATCAAAACCTTTTCCCCATCCGTTACTCCACCTTAATAATATAAAAGACATGGAAGTTACCTTCTTCATTCTTCCATTTCTTCGCTCTCTACAGAACTCCAAGTATCGAAACCAAAGCTGAATATCTCCTTTAAATCTAGTTACTGCTAACCGATAAATATTGAGAATTCTCGAAATGCCAGCGAAGTCAGAAACTGACATCTTCATTTTTTTATTTCCCTTCTTCTTGAGATCACGAGCCACCGATTTCTTGCGAAGGCGGCGGAGGGAGTCCAACTGAATCTCGTATTCAATATAGGCCAAGTAGTCTTGTTTGAGGGGACTAGGTCGCTTAAGTCTATACTCGAATTTTCTTCTTTGCTTGACTATTTCAGCAATTTCCGAACGTGTGAAAAGCCCGCGCTTTTCTAGATCGTCGAGCTCATCGACCATGCGCTCGAGGCGATATTGCACCGTGTCCGCCATTGTTTTGGAGTGGAGATAGCGGACTCAGGTGAATCGCAGAAAGAGGTTTTAGAGAGACGAACTTAATTTGGTTTGGTAGGGTTTAGGGCAGGAATAGGGAAGATGAAGACTAAGTGTTATTATAGCATTGGGCTTCAGGCCCACATGTATATATTGGACTCCTATGGGTCAGCTCCAAACGGCCTATAAGTTTTGTTATTGTGTCCAATAATTGCTAAAATTCAATTTGTGTCTTATTTTCAACTTGAAAGTTAATCGAACTTAATTGAATTGAATTTATTTCAGTGTAAATTTATAACTACACATAGCTGAACTTAACTGAATTGAACTTAACCGAACTTAACTTAACTTAACTAAATTTAATTGAATTGCGGTTGAAGAGAACAGGGCCTTAGACCTGTTCGGTAGGAAGATTGAGCGAAAATTCTCTGTTTATATTGAATTGCAAAAATCTGAGCTTGGATTGGCTTTGAACTTGGATTCGAAATTTCGTTCTTAAATCCGGACTCATTCATCCATCAATAAAAATGTTAAATTAAAAAATCAAAATTTCGATTAAGATATTGAAAACAATCCGTGATTTCAATAAAATATGGAATACAATTCGTGACAAATTTAATAGTGGAGTTCTAATAAAATACTTGGTGCAACTTGTGACAGAAATTTGAAAAAAGAATAATATGAATGGTTAATGTCTCATTAAATCACCACATTGAGCTTCCAAATACTGAGTTTTTATAATTAGTTCCACTAATGATTCTCACAAATTGTACTCGACAATTTAATAAAATTTTTGTTCACAATATAAAACTTAGGATTTATTTGATGGACTAACTAAACAATATGTGTAGACGAAGTCACGAATTCCAGTAAAGTCCGCATATTGTCATGCAGGGGTGGACTGAGATGACTGAATTTTGTGAGATCTGAGCAAGCCTGACATAGTTTGCCCATAGCTATAAGACCCTGTTCTTTTAACTTCTGAAAGCTGAACTGAACTAAACTTGTAACTTAATTTAACTAAACTTATTTTAGTATAAATTTATAACTACACGTAGCTAAACTTAACTGAACTTAATTTAACTTAACTGAACTGAACTTAATTTAATTGTAGTTGAAGAGAACGGGACCTAATACTATTTAATTGGAATGCGAATTGATATATATAACTGACATGCTAAAACTGGTCAGGTTGATTAGTAAAAATGATATTATGATGATGATTATGGTAAGGTCAGAAATGCAACAAAACAAAAATGGATTAAAGAAAAGCTCAAAAGGTTAAATAATCTTCAAAGAGGCCTAGTGTATTTTGAATGTCACCCTTTCGTGACATTAGAAAAAGAAGCACATTCAAAGAGGCCTAGCATGTCTCCCTCTTGCTCTACCACAAAGTAGAGCATTTCTTGGTATTGGAAGTTCATCTCGCTTTGAATTTGATGACGTATAAACTCTCAGGTAAAACTGTTGTCCCAGATATTGTCTCGCCCAGTTTTCCGACCGTATGTTCCACATTCCTACGTTGTCCAGTGTCATGTATACAGCTGTCCACGACTTGGGATACACCTGCATTTCCCATTTCCAATGTTCAAACTATCAAACACCTTACATTAACTATAAACTTTATGTTGGTTTTGAAAAAGCTCATTCCTATGTCTCTCAGATTCGAGAAATTATGCTTAACATATTGGTTTATACCTGAGTGGTGCATCGAGAAACTGCGTCTCTCAGATTATATCCCTTCCTACTTGCAGGTGTCCACCGCCCTCCATCCATTCTGCCCGTATCATGAATTTTTCGAATAAGTTTATTCCCAACGCACACAAAGACAAAATATGTAGCTTAAGCTTACCCGACAACAAAGAAGTTATGGCCATCAATGTGCCATGACTGGACCGTGTCCTCCCAGTTCTGGAAAACAATCTCGACGAATTCTCGGAAGCTAGAACCCATGACCGTGGTCTGGAGGTATGCGTTTCCCCATCCTGGACTGCTAGGCATACTTCCCAGATTGAAAACTCCTGCAATCTTGAAGTAATCCGCGAGCTTTAACGGGGTGTCTGGCGGAACATACGACACACTATTAACAGCAAACCTCTGCTTTCCATTGATATAAGGAGCCGAGTTTGCCAGGGTGATTGTGCGGCTGGTCTTGATCATTCCATAGTGGTACGACCCTTGTGGATTGGGCCTCGGTCCGCTTGCTGTCAAATTCCGACTGATATGACACAAACCATTCATGACATAAGTTTACCATCAAATGTCAAGTAGCGAAAGACAATGATAGGCAGCTTACCGTATTGATCTGGCCTGATTGACAGACCAATTAATCTGTGTAGTAGGACCGGGTGGGATCGGACCAGAAACTGGGTTGCGCGAATTGCTATAGTGAAGAATCGAAGTTGTTGTGAGCAGTCGAGGGGTGAAGCGTGAAGAGACTACAATGTAGTAGTCGCGGGCTGCTTGATTTGCGGTGACCAACACAGAATAGGATTGGCCGACATGGATATCAAGGGCCGCATATGTGTTCTGCAACGTGTGGGATCCTTCTACCTCCACTAGTTTCATCATGTGCCCCTCAATTCTGAAGTTGATCGATGTCGAGAGGCCAACATTCGATATCCTGAACCTGTATGTCCCGCCTGTGAATCAATGTTCATGGACATTGATATATAATAAATTTAGAAATTAACAGGTTAATGAACAGCATATTCAAAAAAGAATCAAAATCAGAAGCTCATTTATGAAGAATACCTGGATTAACTGTGAAAGTGTTTCCGTTCCATCCACGGCCATTAATAAGAAGTCCGTCAGGGAAGGGAAGATCGTGACCACCATCCAAGATTCGTCTCAGTTGCTTAAGATGAAAAAAAAAGAAACAATGAGTGTCATAGCAATATGATGGATGGCAGAGTAACAATATGGAATGTTATGCTTACAAAGTGATCCCTTTTGTACCAATCACCAGCAAGTAGAATGAAATCTCCATCAGGAGGCGGGAAAGGAACTGGAATCCTGGGACGGCTCCACACTCGAATCCCACCAAACGCTCCTGCAGCCTTTTGCATCCACAGTGAAGCAAAGTAGAAATAGCTACCTATCTGGTCCTTCACTTGAATGGTGTATGTGAAGTTTTTTCCTGGCATTATGGGGCAGGTTGTGCCATAAACACCGTCCTGCCACGAGTTTCTTCTCTGTTGTATTCCATTCCTGTTACAACCTTACACATGAGCTTGAATGAACTGAATATCAATACTTTATCATGAACACTGTGTCAAAGATAGATGTATATATTTGTTTTAGTTAGTTATTAAGAACCAGATACCAGACATGGAATATTCAAGTCCATGATAACGCTATACAGTTTGAATTGAATTCATAGCCATCAAAGATTGAAGCTTTTAGTACAATTGCAGGAGGTTGTCATGTTTCTGCATTGACATGAATACCAAAAGCCATTCAAAGTGGCTTCTTCATTTCTTTTTTACCGCAGTAAAATTAATAATTTGATCAATCTGTGCACTATGAGACAAAGAGAATCTTTCCAGATCTAGGAGCTACAGATTTTTTACATAAAACACAATAATTTAATTAGACAACGTTATCTCAAACAAGATGCTGACAATATCATACACATTACAAGTCACAAGTTGCATGTAGCATGTGGGCAGTCAAATTAATTGTACGAGTTGCACAGCTGTAATATTCTATAGCATATTCCAAGGCACCACATGAATGAACCCTGATGCAAGTTTAAGTCAATCAAACTGAGATTAAACCACGAATCCTTCTAATTAAGATTCTGAAAGAACAGCCAATTTGAACTTTGGTGAAAGAAAAACAATAATAAGGACTACCAAGAAAAGTGGTTGGAATAATGATTATGCTGCACAATGTACTTTAACTATTTCCATTCAGATTGTGGAATTTCTTTCCCCACATCACATTGCATCATTTCATCATATGTAATTAATAAGATAAGCAACCAAGTGGTAGTAGGCCATTTTTACCGAAGGGACCAAGAAGTGAACGGAAAATTTTTGAAAAAGACAATGGTGAAATCTAAAGAGACCAACTGCAACAGTTCTAACATAACCCACTTACACTAATAAAATCATAAAACTATACCCAATTGAAAAAAATTGCAGGGGGCAAAGCCACTTTATTCCTCAAAGCAGTACCACACCTGCAACAGACTGAGAGAACCTATGGAATCATCTACTGATTGGAGAAATCTCAAAGTGCATTTGACATTTACGTAGAAACTGGTAAACCTTGATATTGATCTTCAAAAAGATTCATTTACTTAAATAATACTAATGGAAAGCTTTAACCCACAGACCTGGTACAGCATTCTAATACCAAATATTTTTGTAGCAATTAATTTAGTGCTAAAATGGTTAAATCAGTGACAAGAAAAGCAACTTTGTTGCATTACCTAAATTAGTCACAGAAATGCAAACATTGACATCGACGAAGCCAAAACAAGAAAAATAAACAATGGGTAGATATTTGATACATTACCAAGAGATGAGGAAGGGCTCTCTAAGGTAGTTGAAAACATTGACAATGATATTATCATTTGTAATAGCATCTATGTGTGGCCCTGGAAACTGCCCATTAATCAATATTCCCTGCATAAAAACACTCAAGAATATGAAGAGTAAGACCCACTAAAAAATACTACACGTTCAGATCTTCACATTACCAATAGCACAATCTTAATTACAGTACCTGTTGCTTAACACCTAGAGGATAAATGTCACCATAAGTGACTTTCCAAGTGAAAAACCTATAAGGGTTATCACCATTAACGCCATTAGTAAGAAAGAAAGAGAAAACAAGAAGAGCAGAAAGATAAATACAAAGA
>CATIWQ010663936.1:0-18891 GCA_949673415.1 Euphorbia schlechtendalii
AGATCAAATAACCGGTGCGATGACACAAAGAAGGAGTCAAATTGTTGAACACGTCAACAACTCCATCATAACCATTCACAAGATCAAACAACCGGTGCAATGCCACAAAGGAGGAGTCGGATCGTTGAGCATGTCAACAACTCCATCACCACCATTCATAAGACCAAACAACAGGCATAATGCCACAAAGAAGGAGTAAGATCATTGAATATGTCAGCAACTCCATCACACGGATGACTATCATTTGTGGGATAATCAAACAGAAGTCAATGCTAAAGATAAAAAGGAGTCAGATTGTCGAGCATGTCAACAACTCTTTCACATGGCTTGCTAATATTTGTGGGCAAATATGATCAAGACTCATCATTACATACACCTCAAGTCAACAAAGCGACGAGAGCACCAACCAATCGGTCAGAAATGCTGAACGAGACCACAACTGAAGTTGTGGATATGGACGGTTATCGATCTACCAAGTCTTAAACAATTGCTATCACGCATAGGTGAAAGAAAGAAATCAATAAAAAGCAGTACAAACAAAAATAAATTTGTAATTAGCCTGTCAATTAACACTCAATTAGTTGAGAAAAAATTAGGGCTTCTTTTCAAAACACAAAAAGAATAGTCCGCTAAGTTGAAAACCCGAAAAGGGTGGCTCAGGCAAAACTTAGGACATTGAGAGAACCACATTGGTTAGAAAACCTGAAAAGGCTAATTAATGGCAGGAGTCAAATCATTTGAAACATTTATACCCTTGTTAAATTTATCAATGAATTGTCATTTTTGCTGAATCTTTATGCATATGTTTATTTGGATTGCTTGCATGCCAATGGAAGAATATCGTAAATAAACATAAAAAAAATAAATAAATAAAAAATAAATAATAATAATAAAAAAAAGTCTGCTGGATTGAAAACCCGTAAGGGCGGCCCAGGCAAAAATTAGGACAAGGTTAGATAGGTTAAAAACCCGCAAGGGCGATCTATGAAAAACTTAGAACCAGACCAATTTCAAAAGCATCATTTCCTTCTCGGAACGGTACGTACAACACTTCAGACAAATGGCTTCCAAATGATCATCGCCAACATAGTGTGAAATCAATGACTCATCCACATTTTCCTCAGACCAGATCCAAGTTCTGAACTCGAATCTGATTCAACGAACCCATGGTCATCGCTCTGAGGGAGTCACTCATGGAATCCTCAACAGGACAAACCCTGGGGGCAACCAAGCACTAGCATGAGGGAAGGCTTTTCAATGAATGAAGTCAACAATGCTTATAAAAAACAAACATGCATCATGTGATGAATATTATTCATGCACAAAGTCATTCATACATGCATATGCATCATATCTCCAACAGGTCAAGGCGAAGCTAAACTGAGGCAACGCCATTCCGACAAGAAGAACAACCAACCTCCACATGAGGAACCTATAAGCGAGACGATGGCCCATTCAAGCCTAAAGTCAATTCAAGCCTACTTAGTCCTCCTTCATGCAGTATAACAATATCACAAAAGTCTCCCAAAGCAGCGGAGCAATCATCTGGACATCCCTGAAAATCTCAAACTCCAATTTCCACGATTATCATGGGCCTGAAGAAAAATTTCTCAGAACCCTCATGTTTTAATTCTTGATTGAAGGGGTAAAATTTTTTGCTTTCCAGCAATGTCAATCAAGGAATTAAAACATATATCACAAGCATCTACTAATAAAATTCCTCTTACAGGTACCCTTTCAACTCACAAGGGGCATCCGGTTCAAACCGCAACGGTCAACCATCCCATAGCGGATTTCAACAAAGACTTACTACAATCAACGTATCTTCAAAGGCATGGAGCACAATGCTTTCATCCTTTCCCCAGCAATTCTGAGGGGCACATTCAACCCACGATCAACTCACAATGGGCATAAACCAGACTTTCTACAGTCCAAATCTTCTTCAGACTTTTTACAATCAATGGACTTTCTATAGTCTCCATTCTTTTTCAGACTTTTTACTGACATCCAACTTTCTACAGTCCGTATTTTTTAGACTTTTTATAATCACCGGACTTTCTACAGTCCGTATTTCCTTTAAACTCTTTACAGTCATTGGACTTTCTATAGTCCATATTCCTTTTTCAACTTTTTACAATCAACGAACTTTCTACAGTCCGCATTCTTTTTCAAACTTTTTACAGTCACTAGACTTTCTACAGTCCACATTCCTTTTTTGACTTTTTACAATCAACAGACTTTCTATAGTCTGCATTCTTTTTCAGACTTTTTACAGTCATTGGACTTTCTATAATCCACATTCCTTTCCTTGACTTATTACAATTAACGGACCTATTACGGTCCACATTTCCCTTACTTATTATAGTCACCGGACCTATTACGGTTCACATTTCCCTGACTTATGACAGTTAACGGACCTATTACGGTCCACATCTCCCTGACTTATTACAATCAATGGACCTATTACGGTCCACATCCCCTGATTTTTTACAGTCATCCGAACTTTTTACAGTTAAAAAACCCTAACTTTTTTACAGTTATTCGAACCTTCTACGGTTCCAAACCCTGACTTTTTACAGTCATCCGAACCTTCTATGGTTCAAAATCCTGACTTTTTATAGTCATCCGAACCTTTTACGATTCAAAATCTTGACTTTTTACAGTCATCCGAACTTTCTAAAGTTCACATCTTATCCCAACCTTTTACGATTAGCGAACTTCCTACGATCCACGTCCTTAGTAGGCTTACCACAACTTGCACACATGGGTCATCAATAGAAAGAATGGAGACACACGGTTAATGTTCTCTCCCCAAAGGTTCCAAAGGCATCAATCAACCGAAGGTCAACCTCTAGGGGCAATAATTGCTAAACGGGCAATTCACAAGGGGCATCAAGAGAACAATCCCTGAAAGACACCGCACCAAGATGGAAGCTTCCAGCCATCATCCCCAAAGAGTGCCAACTGCGACTGGGTAGGTATTATCTCTAAACCCCGCTACTCCTTCAATCGTGGGACCATACTGATCTCATATTAGCAGTGATCCCACGAGGGGTAGCTTGTGAGCATGGGATTTTTACTCCCCACTCGCGAGTTCGATGATGAAGCTATAATTTTTCCCTTGTTAGCTTTTCACACGAAATCATCCGAAAATAATCTGCCTTATTTCTTTGGGCCTCCTTCCTATTAAAAAGCCCAAATAAATAAAAAAAAGCCCGCTTGTATAAGCCATATCGTTAACGATATTGGACTATATCGTTAACAATATCACATGATATCGTTAACGATATCGTCCTTGCAGGCAGACAGCAAAGGAAAATTTCGCATTGTTTGGTCAAGATACCCAATTTCCACCCCATAATTTCAGATTTTTTCCACCTAACACCCTATCATCATGATGCCAACTGACATGGTGGCAGAAAATGATGGCAAACAGGACAAGAATAAGTGGGTGAACCACTTTGACAAAGAAGAAGACTTTTGGATTGAAAAGAGCCCTGAGGGCTGAACATTCAACAAAAGGGAGAGATTTTCAACAGCAAAGGGAAGAAGGGGGGAGAGCATTTTCTTTCCAGAAAAAAGAACTCAAGAGCTCTGCAAAAATCCCAATAAAAACAGCCATAAAAAATCCCGAAAAACACAAAAAAATAAAAACCAAAGAAAACTTTGAGATTTTAGAGCAAATCTAAGATCTAAACCCAAGGGAAGAAGTAACTCTTGTTCTTCCCTCTCTCATATCATAAATCATTTCCAGGAAGCACTGCCTTCCCTCAAAAAGGAGACACCTAATCTCCGTTCCCGTCAAAAGATGCAAAACCGAACCAAAGAAAAGAGGAGGACCTCCTAGAGGATTTCATGGACCTTGTAGAACGTGGATTCATGACTACGCGGTAAACCTCTAAGTTCCTAGAGTCCGTGCTTACGTTTATATTATTTTCTTCTTGAAGTTTCATGTTGTTTTCGATTATTATCATTTTCAGCGCACCATTCTGTTTCTTACGATTTTTAGTATGATCCTAAATCTCTTTTTCTATTTTCTTTATATTATCATATTCTAAACATCCTAAGATTTCTAGAATGATAAAGATCATCAAAATCCATTAAGTATAGCAAAAGTTATGATCATTTGAAATTCAGATTATCGTTATTGCTGTTTTCTACCGTTTTCGCATTTTTACTGCAAGTCTGGAGAATCGATATCATTAACAATATCACCTGATACCATTCAACGATATCACATGATGCCATTAACGATATCAGTGCTGGAAAAATGCATTTTTCCTTTGTTTCGCTCCGTTTCGAACTATTTAAGCCCGGAATGACCCGCTGAGATCATCTTGAGTTTGAAAATACATCATTGGGGGTAACAAACCTCTAATTTGTAATTATTTGGGATTTATATATGATTTATTAATGTGTTAATTTGTTAATTAAATTTTGAAGTAGTAACGGAAGCGCTTTGAGCCATTTATATTGATATCGCTTGTCATTGGGAAGTTGATAACGATATGAATGACATCGTAACCGTTGTTAACCCAAACAATGACTATGTTATGCATGTTTGACCTAGATTTAAATTTCTAAATATTGTTTTAGATCACCCCCACGAAGGGAATAAAATGTGTTCCGGATAACAGTCCTCACTACATTGCTATGCAGTCATTTTCACTAATAAAATCGATCAACATATGTGTAAATAAAAATGAACCATTTTTATTCCAAGTAACAACTTTGAACTATCGATGTTTTAATTAGGCCACACGGGCCTCGCTAAAATCAAAATTGAACATACGTGATATCCCCTATGCTAACATTTGTGGATGCAGGTTAGATGTATGCATAGGATTTATTTTCCTTCGGGTATTGTATATATTTATACGGAAATTGTAATTCATAGATTAGGTGGACGGTTGCATCCCCTGAGGTTATGTAACATTTAATCTTTACTTTTTCCGCATTTATTTCTCACATTTACTTAATGCTTGATGTTTGGATTTACCGTTGTATACATGCGCGATAAACCTAAACTGAAAAGATCTAGTTTAGTTCGAATATTATAAACGTGGTTTCTCATTCATAGTTTAATTTAACTCAAATGATGATGAAATATATAACTCATCCGGGACTCGAATCTCTACTTTGTGGTACGGATTAGGCATACGGATCTAAGCTGTATTGAAATTTCCCGGAAGAGCTGATCTGGGTGGTGACTCTGTAACACAGACTAGGGATTTTGATCTCGAGTTATTTGAATTTGCAACTCATTTTCAATCAAACTACGATTTCCTCCAAGGGAACCTCTTTTCCAACGCGCTCTGTCGCAATGTTTTCGAAAACCCCACACCCCATCTCACGGGGTCGGTGCCTCGCGGTGTCTAGGCGGGACCTCCTAAACGTCATCCGCTCATAGATGGATTTTAGGATTTACAGGAGAAGAGGGGGTAGGAATTTTAAGAACCTCTAGGATAGCTTTTTGACCCAAGGATAGGTCAGTTTGAGGTTGCTCATGTTGAGTTGAGGATTCCTCAACATGAGTGAAAGAGGGTGTGGGGATATTTGATTCCTGAGGATCAGACTCCTCAGGAATAAGGGAGAGGGTGTCTCCAACATCCTTCTCGCTGCTCACCACCTGCACATTACATTGCAGGGGCCTACTGGTGGTAGAACGCTTGAAGTGGATGCCTTTGACTTTGGCAAATGCTTCCTGAACCTCAACTGTAACATTAGGACTTAGAGTGTCCTCTTCTCTTGACTTCTTGGCCTCGCCCTACTCCTCTGATTCCTCAGATAACACCATTTTGCTCTTTCTTTCATACAGGGACTCATTTTCCATAACCACATCTTTTGTTTCCTCTGCTTATTGCTTAGCTTGGATCTTGGCCTTCGCTTCTCTTTGGGTGTGGGTTTTGGCATTCATTTGCCTTCTTTTAGGCTGAGGTTGAGCATGGGCCTCATTGGTTTTTGATTTCGCAAGGCTTTTCCCCCTGGCCTTGGAGGAAGCAACCTTCTGCTTGGGAGAGGAGGCGGTGGTGACTTTCGCCAGGATGCTAGATATGGGTGCCTTTTTAGAGTCATCGCTGTCATTGAAGTCTATAATCAATCTATCTTCATCCTCCTTCAGGATGTCTACAGGTACTACTATCGGTATACACTTCAGTTTTCACTTCTATTGTGCTTTATTGTACCTAGCATGCACCTGATTGTGAACTAGTCTGCTGAAATGAGCCATCTCGAATTGCTTCTTTGCTGGAAGAATTGTTTCATCGGACTCCCCTAAAAACTGAGATAAGTCCACTTTCACTACCCTCATTAGTTCGGTAATGAGGTAACCATAGTGATTGACGGTAGTTAGCTTGGTCAAATGATGAAGAATCATCACTGGCTAGTTTAGCTTCTTGCCCTCTACCATATGGTAGACCACACACCTCTTAAAATATGTGTAGCTAGTCACTGAGCTCATTTTTTGTAGTAGCAGCTTCACCACCAATTTGTGGCACATCCTTGCTATCCAACTCATACCGCTTGCTGCTATCTCCCTAGAAACATAATTCGCGGGGAGATCCCAATCTTCAGGGATAACGATTACATCTTCATCGTCGGTCCTTTGGAGCTATGTGCCCTTATTGGGTATGTTGAGAATGCTCCCTATCAGCCTTACGTAGATGAGGGTGGATTTTCCCCCTAAATCCATCATCAGCACGTCATCAAACCTCTGGATGGTGGAGAGGTTTGAGTAGAATGCCTTGATGAGTCCTGTGATAGCAAGACCCCCCAACTTAAAAAATGAACTCAAGTGTTGCTGCTTGATGATCCCAATGCATTGTCTTGTTTAGCAGCAGTCCTTCATAGTCCACTTCATAAACTGGACCGAAATCCAGGTTATCAGCCCATTCTACTCCAGTGAAGAAAGTTCCTTTTTGCAGAGTGAGCTTTTCGGTCTTCCCCTCAGGCTTAGCTATAATCTTCATGGTTGTAGTGTTCTTGAGTTTGAAAGTTGTGCGGGTAATCGCCATTTGAGAGGATTGAAGGAAAGGATTGAAAGGAGAAGAGAATTAGGGATTTAGGGTTCGAAAGCTTTGGATTTCAAAAAGCAAGTAATCCTTCTCTCTTCAACTGTTCACCTTTTATTGACCTCAGTACCTCTGAAGGGTACATGGCGCTACCACAAATCAAGATGGAAATGGACACTGAGATTTGCATAATATCAATCGCCTTAGTAAAATGGTGAGTTTAGAGAATAACGGTTTCTATTCAAACACATGTCTTTTTGAAAATGTAGAGTTTTGAAAATTAACCGTGAAACTGTTCCTCACACTGTTACATTAAAATACTGACGGTGTTATCCACGTGTCTTCTCAGGGCTTGATCTCCAACACTTAGCCAAAATTTTGAGAATTTCAGCTTCCTTCTTCTTCTTCAACATGGATTAGCCATACCAATTAACTACCTTAGTACAGAAAATTGCTCCTTTGGTAATGGTTTGGTGAAAATGTCATTGCGTTGTTCCTTAAAAGGAACATACCCCAGCTTGACATCTCCTCGTAGCACATGATCCCTAATGAAGTGATGTCTAATGTTGACATGCTTCATCGTGCCATGCTGAACTGGATTTTTGGTAGGTCAATTGCACTCTTGTTATCACACATAACTTCAAGACAATTTGACTTTATACCATAAACTTCCAGTTGCTTCTTCATCCATAGCAGTTGTGCTACATAGCTTCCTGCTGCCATGTACTCAGCTTCAGCTACACTCAGTGCAACAGAATTTTGTTTCTTACTATACCATGAGACAAGGCACTCTCCAAGGAAATGACATCCTCCTGTTATACTTTTCCTGTCAAGCTTGTTTAATCCATAATCAGCATCTATAAATCCCCTAGGAGTGAAATATGAACTGCTGGCATACCACAGACCTGTTTTAATTGAGCCTTGCAAGTACCTGAAAATTCTCTTAACAGTAGCTAAGTGAGATTCTCTAGGATCAGCTTGATAACGAGCACAGTAATACACATCATACTATATTTCTAGCTTACTAGTGGTGAGATAGAGAAGAGAACAAATGATCCCTCTGTAGAACTTGTTATCCTTAGGTTTTCCAGCTTCATCTTTACTTAGGATAATATTAGTGGCCATGGGAGTGGACATTGGCTTTGAATGCTCTTATCAAATTTGTTTAGGTTTTCTCTAGCATACTTAGCCTGACTGATGAAAATTCCATCTTCAGTCTACTTGATTTGAAGACTAAGAAAGAAATTGAGCTCTCCCATTATAGACATTTCGAACTCGCTCTTCATCTACTTGCTGAACTCCTTGAACAGCTTCTCATCAGTTGCTCCAAATATGATATCATCAACATGTATTTGGATAAGCAACACATCTTCCTTTCTTCACCTGATAAACAGAGTTGTATCTGCTTTTCCTCTTTCATAGCCTTTACTGATAAAGAAATTGGTCAGCCTCTCATACCAAGCTCTAGGAGCTTGCTTCAATCCATAGAGAGGTTTCTTTAGTTTGAAGACATGCTCAGGATTCTTCGGATCTTCAAAGCCTGGAGGCTGGCGAAAATAAACTTCTTCTTGAATGAATCCATTTCGGAATGTGCTCTTGATATCCATTTGAAACATTTTGAAGTTCATATGAGATGCGAAAGCACACAGGATTCGAATTGCTTCAAATTAGGCTATAGGAGCATAAGTCTCATAACAATCGATTCCTTCTTGCTGATTGTAGCCTTGCGCTACAAGCCTAGCTTTGTTCCTTACAATAGAGCCATCTCATCAAGCTTGTTCTTGAAAACCCGTTTTTTTCCAATAATTGATTTCCCTTTCAGCTTTGGAACTAGATCCAAAACATCATTATGCTTGAACTGATCCAGCTCCTCTTGCATTACGATCATCCAATAATCATCTCCTTCTACATCTTTAATCTTCTTGGGTTTGATCAATGATATGAAGACTGGATGACTCATTATCCTACTGAGCTGACCTCGGGTTATCACTGGATTATGAACATCATCAACTATGCTATTTAGAGGATGGTTACAATGAACTCTAATCTCTCTCGGAAGACTCGGATCAACTGTTGGAGGATTGATAATGGGATGCTGAGGTGGAGGTTGATCTTTGCCATCGTTGAAGTTGATAGAAAGATCCTCATCATCTTTGGCTTCCTCATCTTTGAGTTCTTATGCTAGGTTGGTCAGCACAAAGAGTGGCATACTGAGTGGATCTGCTTGCATGGGTACTCCTTCATCCTGTTCAGATGGATGTCTATCTGCATTATTAGTTTCATCAAAATCCACATGTATGGACTCCTCTAACATTGGGGTTCTTTTGACATATATTCTATATGCCCTGCTATTAGTTGAGTATCCCAGAAAGATACTTTCATCAGACTTAGGATCAAACTTACCTAACTGCTCCTTGGTGTTAAGAATAAAGCACTTACAGCTAAATGATTTGAGATGACCAATCTTAGGCTTACACCTTCGCCAAAGTTCATAGGGTGTCTTCTCAAGAATTGGGTGAATTAAAACCTAATTTAAGATATAAAAGGCTATGTTAGCTTCTCCCCAAAAGTACTTTGGTAGATTGTTATCACTCAGCATGGATCGAGCCATTTCAACTATGGTTCTATTCTTCCTTTCTACAACCCCATTTTGTTGAGGCATATAGGGAGAAGAGAAGTTGTGTTCAATACCATGCACTAAACAGAATTCTTCGAAATGGAAATTCTTGTATTCACGTCTATGACCACTTTGGATTCTATTGATTTTAGTTCCTATTTCGTTCATTATCCAGTTACTAAGCTTGACAAAAGATTCATATGTCTCATCTTTGCTACTCAGCAAGATTACCCAAGTGAATCTCGTGAAGTCATCCACAACCACCAACGAAAATCTTTTACCATCCATACTCATTGGCTGAACTGGGCCAGAAAGATCCTGGTGGAGGAGCTCCAATGGTTGCTTAGTTACTACGTGATTAATTGATTTAAAAGATTTCTTAACTTGCTTAACTAGTTGGCAAGCTGAGTATAGTTTATCCTTTTCAAAGCTGATGCTGGGTAAATCCACAACTAATTGCTTTTTGGCCAATTTAGACAGAATGTTCATATTTATATGACCCAACCTTCTATGCCAAAGCCATGAATTATCCTCCTTAGATACAAGACACACATTAGTGGAGCCTGGGTCATATACACTTCATTGATTCAAGGAGCAAAGAGAATAGTAGAATTAGTCTTACAGTCAATTATTGAGCATCCGGCTGAGTCGAATATAACCTTTCTACCTTTATCACAGAGCTGGGTTACACTAAGCAAGTTAAACTTCAGACCTTTGACTAATGAAACCTCTTTGATTGAAGGAGAGACACTGACAGTGCCTCAGTCCACAATCTTGCCTTTCTGGTTAACTCCAAAAATGACACTTCCATTTCTTTTACACTTCAATGAGATGAACTGGATTTCATCTCCTCGTTATATACCTTGAGCATCTGCTATCCAGATACCACAATCGAGAGTCATCAGCGGATCTAAGGCTCACCTGCAAAATAGGTACATTTTCTTAGGTACCCATGCTTTTGAGCCAGGTCATCCCTTATTAGCAGTGCTTAAATTAGACTAGTCATACTTGTCGTAATAACCATTTTTATGCCTACACATAACTGTGGCATGTCCATTTTTTCCGTAAAAACCACACGCCGTTTTTGCTTTGGACTGGCTCGCTCTCTTCTTTTTAGAGGAATTCTTCCTCTTAGAATTGTGAGTTTGGTTATTCAGAGGTTGACTGATGGTTGGAGGAGGAACCCCTTTCTTCTTCAAAGCCATTATCTCAACAGTCAACTCATCTAATTGCTTAGTGAGCTTGCTGATTGAAAATTCTTGATACTCAGCTTTTTTTTAAGAAAGCGGACATCAAGCGATAAGGAAGCACTAGTGTCTTCCAAATCGTCACTTCTCCTTGCTCGCTCCTTGATGTTTTTCATCACTTGTTAGTCAATTTCATAACATCAAAGAGAGCCTGGCCGAATTCTTCCATAGATAATGGAATTTCAGGATGTACCTCAGCTTCATGTGCCTTTCCCTTATTACGCTCAGTTTTAGAGTTAGCAGCGGGTTGATCTCTACAAGAGGTAGATGTTGATCCTTTGCCCTTTCGTTCAATGGCCATTAGATAGAGGTTGGTCGAATTAGTTGCTTCCCATTAGATGATGAGGATTCTTCTGAATCACTCCAAGTGGCAATAAGTGCATCATACTTCTTAGAGAACCTCTTCTTGAATCTGTCCTTCTTCACCTTAGGACAACTAGAATGGATATGACCTTTATCTCCACAGACAAAGTATTTGACATTTTTTCCATGTTCCTTCTTAGGTCCTTCCTCAGCTCTATGCCGGTGCTGAGTTGACTTGGTTTTAGCGGGAAACATCTTCTTGTTGAACTTCCCATCCTTTTTAATGAAGCGTTTGAAACACCTGGTCAGAAGGGCCATTTGCTCATTAGAGTCATAGTTGGTGGGCTCATCAGATGAATAAGCTTTTAGGACAATGGCTTTTCCCTCTCTTTCCTTGCCTTGACTCCTCTAGGAATTGTTAGAATACTTCCTTAGAGACATCTCATAAGTCAGCAAGGTGCGTATCAGCTCATCATAGCTGTAGGTCTTCAGGTCATTAGCTTCCTTGATGACACTCTTCTTAGAGTCCAACTCTAGAGTAGAATCTTCTTTATGGGCTCTTCTTCAGTGAACTCCTACCCCAATCTCTTCAGTTCATCAACAATGTTAATGAACATGGTATTCATGCTTTGAATACCCTCACTGGCGTCCATGGAGAACATCTCATACTCCCTTAGCATGAGATTAATCTTTGACTCCTTGACCTTGTCGGTCCCCTCATAGGTAATCTTTAGCTTCTTCCTAATTTCCTATGTTGTCTCATCTTGAGACCCTGTTGAACTCAATAAGATCTAAAGTACAGTGTAAGTAATCAATCGTGTGGCATTCTCTTTGAGAAACCTCAGGTTAGCCTCATTGTGGTCCTCAGTATTGATGGGAAAAAAGCACTCCATTCCTCACAACTTTGGAACTCTGGGGCTAAGCTCGATGGTGAGTCAAGCTTGCATGCTTTGAGACTGGATGAATTTTTCATGCAATTTTTCTAGAAAGTATAGTGATTACCATCAAATAGAGGTTGTCTCGTAACAGACATTCCCTCTTTAAGGAGAATTGCATGACAAGAACTGAAACTATAGTTGTTATAAAACATTTATGGATCTTCACTCAAAGATGATTAGTCTAAAAGTTGAGCAACTACTCTGATACAATTTGTCAGTCCTTAGAATGCTTGATAACAACCGCAAAGGGGGGGTGAATGAGAACCTTGGTTACTTTTTAAGATTTATAATATTCTGTTTCGCCAAGTTAAGTTTTTATATGCGTGCTGAGTTGTGAAATAAAAACTGTATAAAGGGCTCTGCTTCATTGACACAGTTTATCTACAATTGGCTGCTAAGTACTCAACTCAGCACGGATTGGCTTTTTAAGCAAAACAAATAACAGAGGAGAGATGATGAATGAGATTATCAAAGTAAAAGCTAAAATCACAAGTTTAGAACTTCAACATCTGAATTTTATCCTAGCTCACCCCAAGCCTACCTCCAATCCCCAAATACCTTTTCCAAGCTTTAATCCACTAGTGTTCATTCCTTACTTAGGTAGAGCAGCCTTTACAGCGAGGAGACACGGTTTTACAGAATGTACCTTCCTTCCTAACTATCACTTAGCTCAGTTTGGGTAACCTTCCCAAACTGACACTAAGATTTGAATGAAAAGATTGTGAATTGAATTCAACTTATAGAGACGTTGAATCCTTACAATGTTAAATCTAAGTAATTCTCTCTATTATAAACGGATTTGTAATTGATGTTTGCTGATTGCTTGAGTTTGGAATTTGTTGAAGTTGGGAGTAATTTGGTAGAGTTTCAGCTCTATAAGAAATTCAAGGTGATTCACCAAGTTTGAACGTCTGCTTTAGTCTTCTATTTATACTTGAAGCTTTGCAATGTAGCCATTGTAAACTTATCGAGGTAGCTGATCTTCAATTTCTCTTCTCTTCATATCTTTTGAGTCTTCCTATTGGAGATAGATTCTAGGATGTTTAGAGATAGAAATTTGAACGTTGAGGCACGATAAAATTCCATTACAAAATCTCTTTTCATCTTCAAGCAATTCTGTTGAGAGAGGCGCGCGAGAATGCAACATGGAATCTTCAAATTGATTGAATTACTGACGTTGGCAGAGTCGTGTGGAGACACTAAAAAATGATGCATGTTAGATATTCCTTTTGCATTTGGACTTTAGTGAGGGAATCCCGACATTCCGTACTGACACCTTTTATCTTGTGAGGACCACTGGAAATCTTCCTTTATTTCAACACTATTTAACCTGAAAAATACCTAATGAATATTCCATTTCTCATAGAATTTGTTAGTAGTACGTGTGTCATTTAGTGTAAAAGGACATAGCTTTTAATTAATAAAAGTTAACTCAGCACAACTGAGTTGATATTCTTCTAAACTTTGTAGTACTCAGCACAAACTCAGCTTTTCCTACCCTAAGCCGTAACTTAATTAGTTACTCAGCAAAACTGAGTTGTTTTCCCTTAAGCAAACTCTATTCAGCTTCATAAATTAAGAGTATAGTTAGTACTCAATTAATTTCACTATCCTAGACAGCTTACTAATTCTAAAACATTAAATTATTGTAAAATACAATTAACTTGGGTTCTACAATAGTTTCATTGAGACTCAACATCAATGAAGCAGATAGACTAGCATGTGTAGGCTTACTCCTTGGATTAGATCCAAGTAGCCAATCTCACTAGTTGAAGGTAGTACCTTGATTTAACACATGAATGTATTCGGGTAATACATTGGATATCGCTATAAGACAAACATTTAGAAATAACTATATCTATGTGTTGGTGTCATGCCTTATTGTGGTAGAAGTATAAATATCCTCAGACTTGAGATATTGGTTACCTTATGTAGGAGTTGCTATACTTTGGGTCATACATATTCATACCCTGGTGATTAGGATTACATGGGTGATTACGGGTATAGTGATGATCACATGTTGGTAAGCCGAGTAGTCAAGATGGGATCCATCGCTCTTGATATAGTTATATAATGGGAGATGTACCTTAGGGCCTCTTGTTGAAGAGACACAATCAAAAACCTCTTATCAGAGTATAAGATTGATATAACAGGTTTCTAGTCAATCTTGATACATTGCGGCGAGTGGTGTTCTTTGTGAACAAGTCTAATTCCAAGATAGCTACGGTTATTACATGAGCTAACACTTAATCTGAGCTCAATAAATTGGATGGTACTTAACTCGAATGAAGGAGTGTATTGTATTGGTTACTATTGCAAAAACGAATCAAGTCACAGGATTGTGATATTTTGAGTATCAGGGGATCACACGCCTTTGCTAGAATACCCATTTGATTATCTAGAGCTATCAAGTTCCATATCGATTTGGAACACTAAGCCTGAAGGTTTATGGATGGGAAGCTAAGTTTAGGTTAACCTTTAGCATCATGATACTTCGAAATCCTATGAGATCACACACTTTGGGTCTTTACTGGACTAAGTACAAAACCTATAGAATGGGTCTATGTCAAGAATATTTGTTTTGTCAAATTCATTGAAAGAAATTTTAATTGTTTGGACCAGATTAATAATTAAAAGGATTAAAGGAGAAAATTGGGAAAATTGAATGGAGCAGAACATGGGAATTTTTCACATTACGAGTGGGCCCCAAATGAACACGGGGTTGTTCAGAGTGGGGCACGGGCGGCTTGGGGCACAAGGAAAGCCATTAGGGCTTACCTTGTGGGAAGGAGGTGGGTGGCTGCTCGCAGGTCCTAGGGATCCGTGTGGCTTACCTTGTTTTGTGGGAGGGGATTATTCCCATCCCACATGGTTAAATGAAGGGAGTTTTTCACTCCCCTCTCCCTATAAATTGGCCTCCTCTCTCCTCCTTATTTTGTACTTCAGCTCAACCTTTCTCTTTGAGTTTGACATCTTTTCTTCATGAGATTTTGAGAGATCCTCCACGAGTTTCTCCAAGTGACGAAGAATTCTTTAGAATGCTCATTCTATTTTTGAAGTGAGCTTTCTTAGTTAATATTTTCGGGTTGGTCTTCGAGCGGTCTAGCAGCTGCTGTCTACCAACATGTTCTACCTTAGCGGAGGTTTTAGTCGGTGAAGATCCATGTGGATCAATCATAGAGGCCATCCTAGTTTGGTGCCAACAAAGTTCTACCGAATTACTCTAAGGGAATGCCACATCCAAAAGAGAGAGAAACAAGCATCAACTGGTAATGTTCAAAACTTAGATGCTAGTTTTCTTTTATAAGTTTTATAAACCTATTGATATCTATGAAATGTTTCAACTTAGAATATATCAATCATGGCATTCTTAGGAAATCCTTTAGTGTTAATTTTAAGTTTTGAAATTCTACCTTACAACGTTACATGTTCAATTACTGTCTTGATTAACCAATAGTGGTATTAAAGCCTGCCTTATGCTATGCATGATTGATTATAATATGTTGAAATCGGTACTTTCTATGAATTGGTTAAAGTATGCTATGCATGACTTTTGTTTCAATCCTTGATATAAAAAATGATGTGATAACTAGATTAAGGTTTTGCTCAAACTTAGTCTAGGTGATTGTCATATAAATTAACAATGTTTTACCACACGTGTAAATGCTTTCAATTTATGGTCATCCCGTACTTCACTCAATTAAAGAACGAAATCTTTAAATCATACTTGTTTGTGGTATAATGAACCGAAGTACCCGTGGTTGTTTTGGCAAGGATTTGTCTTAGCTGCTCATTCACTTTAAGGGGGCCTCTCCTACCTGGAAATATCCATCGGTATTAGGTTCAAGTGTACCCAAGTGACTTTTATGATTTAGTTGATTTCTAGTATGGGAATTGAATTCTGCATATGGTTCCACAAACGTGGTTTAAGTTGTTAAATTAAATCTTATAAACATAGGTGCAAGAACTTAAACATGGACATTGTTTATTTTGCATGCTATGTGGAGTCTTGGCATAATGGAATGATTATGATGTACCAGTCTTGAGCATGTTCCCTTGGAGTTGATAATTCTAAATAGCCCGGAATTATTATTATCATAATCATATCCATCATATAAGACCTAGACTAGGGCGAGACCAGCGGCATTGATAAAATCCCTACAACATTATTAAAGCAGTTGATTGTCCTCCCGTCTTAAGTTGTGATACGAACCTTATTAAGGAATGTAAGCACATGTACAACATGACTTCCCTTACCATGTGTTTGGTCATGAGACTAGATGGGGCTAATGCCTTAACCAAAATGGGTTAGTTGTCCATATTATTAGAGCTAATGCCAGATTGGAGACACATTTGAGGAGTAGTACAATTGGGTATGCACGTTTCAAGAAAGAGAACTCAAATGGATTAGCAAATGCATGGGATGCAAATGGATGAATTTCAACCATGGTTATCTTGTTATGGCTTAACCTGCTATAGCAGTGGTCATGATAAGCTGCTATGGATGCTACCTACTAAGGGAAATTGGTTGGACCAGATTTCCCTGAATTTTAATAGAAGGGTCTATTTGAATGTCATGAAAGTAGTAGGAATTATGTATTTAATTAAAGATCTTATGTTAAATGCATGTACATATACTATTATCTAAACAGATTCTATCTTATATCTAGGTTGAATATGATCACTAACAAAAATACTTGCATTGATTTCGATCCTCTTGTTGACATAAAATATGATGTTTACAACTTCAATGAGTGGTTTGAGATTGTTAGAGGAGTTCTTCAAAACTACTACCTAGATTACGTTTTGACTGATCCAAGTCCCAAACATCTTGGCAAGAATTCTTTTGCATGTGAGATGAACGATTATGAGGAGCATAAGGGAAATTGTGAGTTTGCTGCAAAACTCATGTTAGACCACATGCTCCCAAAGTACGCACTCATGTACAAAGGGCTGGATCTCGCAACCCTGATTCGTCATCTCAAGTCGGTGGTAAGTTTAGAAGATAAACTGTTTCATTGTAAGTTGCAGGAAGACACCTCAGTAGTAAACTTGGTTATAAACATATATGATAACTCAGAGAAATTGAGAGAGTTGGGAATTGAGTACAATGAGCAGTCTTTGAGGGAAATGGTATTGAGGGCATTGCCCAATAAATATGATTCCTTCAAGAAGATGCTTAAGGAGTGTTCTCCCAACTATGCCTTGACCCAACTCATTTTGCTTGAGATTTATGAGATTGAGTTTAGAAATAAACTCAAAGAGAAAGTGAATGCTGAGGACCTTAAGTTGAAGAAACTCAAAGGTTTAAAAATAAGAGAAAGCTCATGAGGAAGTTATATTTGAAGAGGGAAAATGTTTCTCTTGGAACAAACTCATTGGATGATGAAAGTTGTGGCTCGAATTTCTAGAGGTGTGTTCATTCTAGAGAGTTTCTCTACAGTTCCTTATGAGTCTACATGGGCATTGGATACTAATTGTGGTACTCATATCTGTATTCGCATAAATTCAATCAAATAATTAAAAAATTCATTATAAAATGTATTAACATTATACTTTTCCATGATTTGTTACAGGAAACAAGTCAATATCCTATTAATTCAAAACATAACCGAAGGAGGAAACGGTTATCTCGATGGTGAAAGAAAGAAACTGCCTCATTTATCAACCGAAGAATGAAATGGTTGCTGACTACAACAGGGATGCTGGAGAAAGAAACGGTCGACCCGCCCACAAGGGGTATCAAGTACCTAAAGGATTCCGAAGAAAGAAACGGACAACCCTATAAAGATGCATCACTAGAAAGGAAGGCCTACGTTATCACCAATTGGGAACAAAAAGTCACCAGCAGCACCGATCAGGTATATTCTCAATCCGTCCATTCTTTTTGTGTGATAATACTGGTTATACAACTAGCTATTATAACACGAGGGGCAGCTGTGAGCACAAGATTTTGTACCAGCTCGCGCGTTCAATGATGATAGCTTTTCGAGATATTTATCCTCGAATCACACGATTTTCGACCGTCCAATGATCTTCATATGGGAGTCTTCCTCGTCTCTGAATTTAAAAGGACTTTAATTTAGAAAATTAACTAAAAAATATAAAAATACACAAAAAAAATTAGAAAACGCAACCGGAAACTGGATTCGGAGCTCGCCTCGCCTATACTTAGCGAGGCACGGCTCACCAGAGGGCTGGCCAACCTCACCAGGGGCCTGACGAGGCTCGCCAATGACCTGGAAAACCTCGCCATGCCCTGGCAAGGCTCTCCAGCAACCTAGCGAGCATTGCCAGGATCCTGGCGAGGCTCGCCAGGACTCTGGCGAGGCTAGCCTGGTCTCTAGCGAGCCTCACCAGGACACTGGCGAGGCTCGCCAGACCTTGGCGAGCCTCGCCAGGTTTTCTGGTGAACTTGCCAGACTTTCTGGCGAGGCCTGCCTTGCCAAATCGGTGAGGCCTCACCAGACTGGAAAATCTTACCTTTTTGGATTTTTCGGGACTTTTTTCTATAAATAGTCGGACCTTTTTGGATTGAAGGGGGCTCGAAAATTCATAGAAAATTCTCTCTGTCAGATAAAAAAATACAAACAATAATACTTTCTTTTCTTCTTTTTTTCTCAGATCCAAAATATATTTGGATCCCAAATCTCTTCATCTTTTAATCAAATTTCTTCATCTTTTCTTCTTAAATCCTCAGATATTCTCGGGTCTAAAACAAATTTAGAACCCGAGTCTGATTATCTTTTGGATAAATAAACACTTTATTTTCCAAC
>CATIWQ010663960.1:0-20270 GCA_949673415.1 Euphorbia schlechtendalii
AAAAGACACTTATCAGAAGTCAACCAATCATGAATAAATGCCTATCCATTGTGGATAAGATAAAAGCTTCTCAACAAATCACAATGAAGTGATGCAATCTTTCACCAATGGACACAACTCTTCATATGGATAGATGCAACCCTTCATACTCTATAAATTGGGCTCCAAACCTCACCAATTTCGGGGAATGGGTGGTAGAGAGAGTGAGAGTGGCATATATGGTGTTTAGATAGAGAGAAAAATCGTGTAGAGTTCGTTCTCGATCACTAGATTTCTCAACATATTTGAGCGATTGTTGTATAAGTGTAATTGCAAATCACTTATCAATAAAAGTTTTCATTCTTCAATATTCATTTGTTCGATATTCACAAAGAATAGCATCCTAGTGGAGGTTTTGCACGAGTCGAGACTGGATTCAAAGTAGATGCAGGCATTGCAGGAATTGAGGACTCCCATTAAAGAGTGGATACGGTATGATCAACTTTAGCTTTCACTTGCAAACCTTACAACTTTACTTTATTTTCTACTTATACTTTCTATTTTGAAGTTTATGATATGTATATGTGTCATAATGTATATTTCATGTTGAGTCTTTTATATTAATAAAGTTATATGCTTTTGAGTTAATTTTAAGAGTAGTTTCGAGGTTAACGAGATTGTGTATAATCACTGGATATGTGATTATAACGCTGTTTAGTGAGTCAACATTTTTGGAATGGTAACTTGCTAAATATGGCTATGTGAGATTGACCTGTACTAAGCATAGTAGTATTGTTATCCAGGTTTATATAATTGTCTTAATTCATTTGCACTAGATTTAGAAAAGTCATTTTATGTGTTGCACTAGAACTGAATTTGTTAAATTAGTCTAGTGCACGTAATATCTTTGTTGATTTTGCATGTTTTCTTTGCTATACTTGTTCGTAGGTGTAATCTATACTGATTTCTTCTACTTTGATCTATATACATTTATCCACCATCATATCCCATCCTACCCAACTAAAATAAAATCATTTATTTTATTTTCTTTTATTCCTTTTCTCTTGTTGATCTTTAGAGATGGTTCCTTCCCTGTGGGATCGATATCTTTTAAAACTATATCGCAACTGTATACTTGTAGTTATCATCATTTTTCTATTTGATAAGTGGTATTGACAACGCCTATATTTTAACACGAACAAGTTTTTGGCATCATTACTAGGGATAAGCCTTTCGAAATGAGTATAACTAAAATCTTACGAATAATTTATTAAACTTATTAGTACAAAAGTGGTGAACAGCAACTAATTCCATCAACTTTTTTCTTATGGAGATTGATTATAAGCCTGACGATAACTAAGCAAGTACTTAAAAGTCAAATTCCGCTACAGACCAAGATGCTGAAAAGGACAAAGAGGATAATGATAATGAGGTAAACATTAAACCTCCTTTATCTTTTGATGAAATTGTTGAGGTACTCTATAATGTAATTAAGTTGACCAAAACGTTAGGCAAAAGCATCAAAGAGATAGTGAGGAGATGAGAAGACTTGGAAGATATTAGTTCTTTCATGTCTCTTAACATTTGTTAACTATTAGAAAAGGTTGAGTTTCATGAATGTTATGATAGTGTACTCTCTAAAAAAATAAGAAGAGTTATCTACTGAGTTAACAATCATAAAGCTGGTGTGCGTTCCTCATCCAACTAACAAAAATACTTTGAATAATCACTCACATACTTTTGGTAAGAAAGCTACCAAAGAGAAGAAAGTGAGCAGGCTTGAAAAAAATCGGTTTGTGGATTTTATGGAAAGGCATGAGATATCACAACACTTAGTAGTTACTAAAATGGTTATTTAGGATGAGTATAATTGGACTAAAGTAAACAGTGCTAATACGGGATGACCCAGCCAAAAGGCATGGGTACTTATAAAAACTTGATTATTTTACAGGTGAGCCAGAGATCCGTTGATGAAACAAGAATGTGGTATTTGGATAGCATTTTCTCTAGGAATATGAATAGTGATGAAAAGAAATCCATCACACTAGAGAGAAAGAGAAATGGAAGTGTCAGCTTTGGCGATAACTAAAAAGGCAAGATAGTGGGAAATGACACAGTTAGAGTTAGCCCTTCAATTGAAGACATTTCTCAAGTTCAAGGCCTGAAGTTCAACCTGTTGAGTATTTCTCAACTATGTGATAAAGGAAGTAAAGGTGCTTTTGACTTAGTTGGATGTTTGGTGATTGATGCCAATATTGATAAATTATTCTCTATACTCTTAGAATTAACAAAATCTAAATGATTGATCTACCCCATTGAAAAAGAAATATTTACTTAGTTTTAAAGGATGAAAACTCTTGGTTATAGCAAAGAAGGCTTGGCCATTTTCACATGAAGAATTTGTCAAAATTATTGAAGAAAGAACTAGTTAATGGTCTTCCATCAAATAGTTTCGAGAAGGAAATGCTCAACTTGTTAATATGGGAAGCAGTATCAAAATTCATTCAAATCCTTGAATGATATCTCTTTGAAGCATCCAATAGAGATACTTCATTCAGATCTTTTTGGCCCAATTCAACTAGCGAGCTTAAGTGGTACAAGATTCACTCTTGTTGTTGTGGATGGTTTCACTCATTTTACATGAGTAGCCATGCTGAGTAACAAGGATGAAACTTCCTAGTTCTTCTCAACTTCATTCAACCGGATAATGAATTAACAAGGAAGGAGAATCATCAAGATCAGAAGTGACAGTGGAAGAGAGTTTGAAAACATGTTCTTCAAAGAACTTTTTTCGAAGCATAAAATTGATCATAATTTCTCAGCTCCATACACCCTATAGTAGAATGGAGTTAGAGAGAGAAAGAACAAAATAATTATTTAAATGGTTAGATCAATACTGAGTGACAACAATCTGCCAAAGTACTTTTGGGTAGAAGATGTTAACACATCATGTTATATTCTTAACAGGGTGTTAATCCGTCCTATTTTGGATTAAAACACCTGATGAGCTTTGGAAGGGGCGTAAGCCAAAAGTTGGACATTGGACTCAAATCAAATGAAGGAATCTTTCTAGGTTAATAAGAAAGTAGTAGAGCATATCGAGTTTATGTGAAGAGGATTGAACTTCTTGAAGATTCCATGCATGTAGATTTTGATGAAGGAAAACCTACCACTAGAAGAGATGGTGATGATGATGATGATGATAATGATGTTCATGAAGTTATCAATGTGCGTGAGAATCCTAGCTCAACACCAATAGGAGATCAGAAAAACATCAAGGAAGATGCTAACCAAATACAAGCTATCAATTTCAATCAAGTTTAGCAAACTCAGCAATAGCAATCTAGTATGGAGATTCAAGTCGCAAATTCAAATCTTCCTAGAGAGATTAGAAATTGTCACAATCATCACATTAATCACATTATTGATAAGATTTACAATCCAATATTGACTAAAGGCAAACCTAGCAGAATGATAAGTCATCTAGTTATGAGCAAATGACATTTCGGACCTGTTCGACAATAGCAGTGTACCGAATCATGAGATGGGGGCGTGGGGCTTTCGAAAAATTGAGTTGTATGTGTGTGAAGAAGTTATGAAGACTTGAGACATGATCCTCTAGCCTAAATTATACAAAGTCACCACCCAAATCAGCTCATCCTAGAAATTCAATATAACCTAGATCCATTAAGCCTAAACGATACTATAGTAAAGAAATTCAGGTTCAGATGAGTTACCTATATAGTCATTTTTAAAATTACATTACACCGCATGTTGACCATGTTTGTAATATTTCAATTCCTTCTAGATGCTTTAGACTTATAAATCATTTTAGCGTGCATGTGGAAAGTGAAAAGTAAATAAAGTGCAGAAAGTAAACATGTAGGAAAGTAAATGTGCCTATTCTACAGGGGATTCATTACATATTGGGATGGGAGATACATATCGCCTAATTAATCAATATCTAAGAATAATATTCACATAGAATATATCGATACATAAAAATGGTACATTTGGTTTAATTAAATGCAATATACGAAGGAAAATAAATCCTATAATGCTCAATTTTTCGCATAGGTTAGCAAAATTTATATTTCACCACACAATTATGTACAAATGTGCCAAGTATGCTCAATTTTGATATTTTTAAGACTCGTGCGGTCAAGTTAAAAATGACGAAACATATATCGCGCTTTTCTTAATAAAAATGGTTCATTTTTATATACAAATATGTTGCTCATTTTATTAGTGAAAATGTCGCATGTGAACATTGTTGGGTCTGCTATCTGGGAACATGAGTTCCCTTCATGGGTTAACCTAGAGCAACTTCATAATATTCAAGTAAAAACATAAATCTAGGTCTAAAACTTAAAACGAGGCTTCCATTGGAATCATTACGAAGGAAAAGTCGTTAAAGCTAGTAAAGTGTATCTAGGTAAAGGGAAAACCAACTTTAACCACCTGAACATCTTTTGAGTTTATTTCAAGTCTCTGAACATGCTTAAATTAAAGTTTTATACTATTTAAAACTCAGATTTTTAGCTAGAATGGTCACCACTGATCCAATTCAACATAGATCTACATTTAAACATAACTCGAAGCTACTATCTAACAAGTAGTTTCGTTACCGACATGCCAATGTAGTTAACGATATCAATGATATCATTAACAACATTATAGTTAGCAGTAGCAAACAGCTTAAATACAGATATAATCACCAAAAATGCAACAAGCATGCATATATGTGTGAAACACAACTCTAGAAACTCAGAGTTCACCATGTAGTCATGAACCCACTTCTTCAAGGTCCATGAAGTCCTCCATGAAGCTTTCCTTATTTTTTTAATTTATTGTTTGTCAAAGATCTTTGGAATGGAGTTAAATATAGCTCTTAACAAAAGATATAGGTTTTAGAAGGTATTGCAACCCTCAAAGTGAAGGAAAGAAGTGTGGTAAAACTTTTTTTGAAGTTATGAAGCTAAATCCCAAAGATAAACTCTCAAGGACCCAACTTTTCCATAAAATTCCTAGAGTGTGAAATGCTTCCCAAGTAGGTGAAAAAACTTCTCTAGAGCATTGACGTCAAGTTCTATTGAGTTAGAACTTACTGAAAACACTTGAAGAAACTCTAAATACCAAGCTTCCTTAAAATCACTAAAACCTCAAGTTTTACCTAGAATGTGTTATCCTCAAGATTTCTTAAAAGATGAATGAATATCCATAAGAGACCCAAGTTCATATCCTTTGATGAATTTATAACTATATACCCGAAATCATGAGTGTTAATATGCTTAAAGTCAAATGTTTCACTCAAAAGCACTCAAGAACACAAGTTTTCCTCTCTAACTTTGGAATTTTCTCTCTTACGTAGTGTAAGCACCAAAATGAGCTCTTTTTGCTGCTAAAACAAATATCTCTTTTTATATTAGAGATCCTTCCAATCCAAATTCAAATTCAAGATACACTTTTTGTGGCTTTTCACTTTTTACCCATACTTTCTTTACTTTTAGCCATGCTTCTTTTACTTTTGGCCATACGCCCTGAAAAGTGGATCTAATTTAGTCCCAAGTAGTGTTTTGGGTTTTTTTATTATTGAAAGTTTGAGCATGTGACCAAGTATGGTATTTTTGGCTTAAAAGTGCAAAAAGTTCAAATTCAACTTTACTGATATTGTGATGTAGTTAACAACATTGCAATATTATTAATGACATTGGCTCTTTTGGTTGAAATTTGTTTGAAATGGTTTCTAACATTTAAAATCAACATGGAGAGCTTCATTTGGAAAAATTAAGGACCCTGTACAAATGAAATACTAACAAAGGGAAAATAAAATTACAGCTTCATCATCGAACTCGTGAGTGGGAGAAAAATCATGTGCTCACATCACCATTCAATTTATTGATTGAACCCAAGAACTTTGATGATGAAAAATTTGATTACTAATAGATGTTAGCTATACAGGAAGATCTTGATCGATTCAAGCTAAATGATGTGCGAGATTTAGTTTTCAAACCTAGTGGAAAATCCATAATTGGAACCAAATGACTATTCAAGAACAAGCTCGATGAAGATGGCAATTTTGTCATAAACAAAGCCATACTTGTTGCTCAAGGCTACAATCAGTAAGAAGGAATTGATTATGATGAAACATGTTCTCTTTGCAAGACTTGAAGACATCATGATCCTTTGTGCTTTTGCATCTCATATGAACTTCAAGTTGATGCAAAAAGATGTAAAGAGTGTTTTCCAGAATGAATTTATTCAAGAAGAAGTTTATGTGCACCAACCCCCTACTTTTGAAGATCTAAAACATTCATATTATATTTACAAGTTGAGGAAAGCTTTGCATGGATTGAAGCAAGCGCCTCGTGCTTGGATGAAACACTAACAACCTTTCTGCTCAGCAAAGGGTTTTTCAGAGGAAACACATATACAACATTATTCATCATGCAAAGGAAGAGTGATGTCTTGCTAGTTTAAATCTATGTTGATGACATCACTTTTAGAGAAAATAATGAAGGACATTCCAAAGAGTTCAGCAAGCAGATGAAGAGCGAGTTTGAAATTTCAATGATGGGAGAATTTGAATTTCTTCTTTAGTCTACAAATCAAGCAAAGCGATGATGCAAATTTCATAAACCAATCAAAATATTCCAAGGAAGTCCTAAAGAAGTTTGACATGTAGTAAGCTAATCCAATGTTAACTCATATGGCCATATATATTATCTCAAGCAAAGATGATGCTGGTAAACCTATAGACAATAAGTTATACAAAGGTATTATTAAATCTTTACTTTACTTTCCTTGTATGTTATTGCATTCGTTACCAAGCTCACCCTAGAAGATCTCACTTAGCAATTGTTAAGAGAATTCTCTAATATTTGCAAGGATTTATTAATGCAAGAATGTGGTATCCAAATAGCCTAGATTTTGTACGAAGAGGATACACATGCTGTATATTGAAGAGAAAATCTTGATAAAAAATCACCACTGATGGATGTAATTTCCTTGGAGAATGCCTAGTCTCATGGTACATCAAGAAGCAAATTTTTGTTGCACTAAACACTGTAGAAACTGAGTATATAGAAGTAGGATGTTGTATAACACAACTACTATTGATTAAGAAGCAACTGGAAGATTATGGTATAAAGTCTAAATGCCTCAAAATTATATGTGCTAACAAGAGTTCTATAGATCTATCCAAGAATCAAGTTTAACATGGCAAGATGAAGCTTGTTAATATAAAGACATCAGTTCAGAAGGGATCATGTGCTAAGGGGAGATGTCAAATTAAGATATGTTCCATCTAAAGACAAATATAAAGCCGCTTGCAAAGGAGCAATTCAACCACTTAACGCAATTGATTAAAATGAAAAATCCAATTTAAGGCATATATAGGTTCAATCGTGCTGACCATATTTAATGCTTAATATCATAATCAGGTGACAAGTACTTTACTTAGTTCTTATATTGGTATTTGAATACATTTTCATTTTACTAGTTAGTATTTGAATTCAATTTTATATATTAACTATACTATGGGTGTGTTTCAAATATTGTCTAAATTCCGCGTTTTGGAGTAAAATCAGTAAGGTGGTTTAAATCATTGAATCAATCTCACCATTGCTTTTGATCATGCTGTATAGTTTACATGTAGCAGAGAGAGGTTTCTCACAATATAATAGGTGGATTGGAGAAGGAGAATAGTTACTTGCATTCTCTTAATCTCAATCGTTTTAGAAAAAATATAAATCTCTTAAAGTTTTTCTCTTAATCTCAAATCAAAGCAATGGCATCTTCTTCTACAAATCAAGCTAAGGCTTATATTACTCTTTAAGATGATATAGCGGTTCTTCAAAGAGATGTGGAGAAGAATATCATAATCGGAATGAAGAAATATGATAAAATGTTGGTAAAGAAAGGAAATACTAATGTTTTAGTGGGTTGGAAGATTGAATTAAGGGGGGGCTGCAATATCGTGGAAGAGGAGAGCTTCCTACAAGATCATTACAAAGGCCTTGACCCCAAAGAATGGTTCTCTCTCAAGTTGCTCCAAGGTTGAGAGATGTATTGCCTGTCACATAGTCCATGGTAATAATATAAACTTTCATGTGTTGTTTATCAATCATGTTTAGAAGATGACTCGTTATCTAAATTTTGGAAGACTTGACACAAAAATTATTGTTGCTTATAAGATTGATGTCAAGGACAAAGCAAGGAGGTTTACCCCTATGAATACAATCTTCATTAGGAGTACTAAGCTATTGAAGCTAAACTGCAATAAGGAGACCTTCTCCTATAAGAAGGAAGGAAAGAGTAAAAGGAAGAAGAAGATGAGCTCTAGGGAAGAGATTATATCTAAGATGATATCCTAATAGAGGATAAGAATTTGGAGTTTGAAATTGTGATAGGACTGGCTCCCCTTGATGTAGTTGTAAGGAAGGAAGCAGTTGTGGTAGTTGATGGTGATAACTTGACAATTGGGCAGTCACTTAGTTCTTTAAAGAGGGCAAGGATGTAGAGCCCTAGCAAGGCTGAGATGCTTGCAAGCAAGAAGGATAAGGCCCCTAAGTAATATGAATTTATGATGAAGGGAGGCCAACTGAGTAAGGAAAAGGCTGAAGAAGTAGCGAAGAAGAGAAATGTTGAAGAGAATATATCTTAGGATGAAGTAGCTGCAATTGTAAAATTTGCAAATGCTAAAAAATTTGAGCCAATGAAGAGGAAGAGAGGGACTATAAACATGAAGATTGGTGAAGGGACTTGTTATGTAGAAGTAGAGGCCATAACTACTAAGGAAACTATCAATTCCCTACTTCTATAAGAAGAATCTACTAAGGACACTAGAGTAGCAAAGGCCATTAACATAGTAGCCGAGAAAGTAGAAATTATAGAGTTTGTAGATGCAATAATAGTTTAGGTTCATGTTGACGATAAGGAAGCTTTTGACCTAAATCAAAATGACAATTAACAAAGGGATGTCCTAGATAAACCATAACCACAACCACACCAATTTCCATCTCATCCTCAAGATGTAAGATCTAAACCTACATCTTCATTTTCTATCATTTCTTCTCCTACCCATTCTTTATCCCTCACCCTCTTTGTAAATAAATATCATTTTGATGAAGCTAACATTACCACCTCTATACAAAATCTCCCTTCTAACCAAAACAACCCCTCCTCATCACAACCTATAAACACAAAACCCATTCCTCCATCTAACACTTCTTCCACCAATTCTAACCAAACAACCATCCAAATTCCACTTTCTATAAACAGTCATCCTCCTACCCAAAATACCCTAGCCATGGTTGATCAACATATTAACACTGAAAACTATGCTCATTTTCATCCTTCTTTTGAGAATTACGCTCAACAAGGCTTCAATGCTGAGAACATCGATTTGCCTGGCCATATAGTGCTGAAAAATGTAGTTACTATCACTTCTACAGTATGAATAACAACTATTATTATGGAGGAAATCGCTTCTGATTCTAACATAGTAGACTATGTAACTCTTAAGTAGTAGTTATGAGAGGTTGCAAAGAAGTTTTATATATCTCTCAAAATTGATACTAAGCTAGATGCTACAATAACTAGGAAAATTTTTCTAGAAGAATTGATGGAGAAAGTACTAGTGCCTACTTAACCAACGCCATCTATCTTTGAATCTATATTGCTTAAGGATGTGCTTTACTTTGAAGAGTCTGAAAAGCTTTGCGGAGACATTCATGACATAAAGGTACAACTACCTAAGGAGAGTGCTAAGCCTATGGTGGAGAGCGTGGCCAGTGTCCAAACTTGCTTGTTTGACTCAATAACATAACTTACAAAAGAAATGTCTACCATTTCTTCATTTGCTGTGACAAGCAATGTTGTGTTTACAAAGTTGAATCCAACACTAGAGGAAGCTAAGCAAGATAGCCATCTTTATCAAGTTAGGTGATGAATAAAATTTCCATGTTCTTTAACTTTGGAAAAGAACAAGCTGAGTTGAGGAGAGATACAAACATAGGCTATAAGGTGTTGTTTGCCAAGGTTAATCAGTAGGAAAAGAACATGGATTCCCTTGTAAGCTCAATTGTCAACCTCACCACCATAATGAAAGAAATGATTGAGAAGATAGATCTTCATTTGGAGAATATTATCAAAATACTAGATATGGTTGGAAAGGAGGTAGAAATCTAGTTCAGGGAAGTTGTCTAGGATTAAAAGATGCTAAAGAGGAGATTTTGAAAGGCATAGATGGTTTATCATTGAAAGATATCAAGAATGCAGTGATGAAGACTGATGAGACTCCACTCTATGTGAAGATCAACTCTATCCTCAACAGCTTGGAAGAGTTTATCATGGGTAATGCTGATGATTCCAAGGTTTTGAGGGTAACAGCTTTTGCTTGCACAATAATGTGTCCAAAGATAAACATTATTTTAGAATTCGTTACAGAAAAGAGGGTGGATGATGATTCTTTAAACATCTTGTGAATTATCCATCAGATGTGCCAGAAGATGAGCATCAAGGAGATGATATATGCTCCCTTACTTGTGAGATTTTTGAAGGAGCTTGATGTGTACAACTATTAACTAACCAAGGCAAGGAAGAGCTTTATGCAGAAACTGACCTTGATGTTTCCCACTCTTATGGAAGTTTGTAACTTGCAATGGCTGCTATCAATGAAGGATATGAAACAATCATGCAAGATGCGAAGGAAAAGGGGGAGAAATGGAAGCAAGCTCTTCATGATGCCCAAAACTATTTATCTAAGACATAGCAAAGGCAACAATAGTCTCAGTTTCAATCTCAACATCAATCCTCACAGCCACAGCCAAAGAAGGATGGTAAGCTTCCTATGAAAAGCCCTCCTCCTAAGATTGATGTTAATGAGTTATAGAGAAAAAGAGCATTAGATCCTCTATTCAAGATCAATTAACATTAGGAACATCATCAATAGTGCCATCATACATAGATCTTTAATAATTTGTAATCTTTTTGTGCTTAGATTAGCTCAATATAAAGACCATTGCACTTGTACTATCCTAACTATACGTAAAAAAATTACAAATATAATCCATCAAATTAATGTATCTTTGACTTGATTCTAGATGCAATAAATGTACTAATCTTTTTCAAAAAAAAGAACAAGTCTTGGATGCTGACTGATTGAAGACTACATCAAAAAAAGAATTCCCTACGTATGAAGGAGTTTAGGAAAGTCTCAATAGTTCACTCTACATGGGTGAGTCTTATATCAAACTAGGTAAGTCTACTCTTATTTTACTTATTAAATTATAGCTTGTTACTGTAGGGTTTTCCATCACTAAAAATAGGGGAGATTGTTGAACCAAACTTAAATATTACTCACCAATTTAGAGTTAAAGTTTTTGACGATGTAAATCTATAGAAAAATAATTTATAACTCAATATAGTAGTTAGCTTCTAAATAGAGTTAATTAGGTTAGTTAAGGTTAATTTATCTAATCCTGATGACCTAAGTAACTTAGAATTTTTGGCTAACACTGGATGATGAGTAAAGATACTCAACACGGTAAAATAAGAGTTGAACTTGGCTCTTAATTCTTGTATATGTATGGGGAGTGAATAAAGTTATTGTGTAATAACACACATGCTTTTAACCCTTGCTCTGTTAGAAAAGAATATTCCTATTTTATGTGTTTCAGGTTACTAACATGATCTGGTACTGAAGTACATAAGGAATAATTATGTGGTCCAAGGGAAAAGTTGTCAATATGGAATGTCAGCATTTCAAGGCTAGAATCCAAGAACAACAGACTATCTCACCTCATTTTAGACCTAAGTTGCGCTATTCTACATCATTAAGACATTAAACAAATTACTAGAAGCCATGTAGCATTGTGCGCTCTTAATCTTGTCAAACAATTTAACATGAAGATTTAATAATTGGTAAGAAATTCTTTCTATGTTTTAATCTAGTACATTAAGGATTTAATCTCGCACATCAATGATTAGAAATCTCTCTCACAACGGATTCAAATCTATATGTAAAGGGAAGAAGCTTGAAGCTAGACGAGAAGATATATTGAAGAATAAATGAGTTAAAGGACAAGTATGAAACGACTACTTCAACATTCATTTATAAATGGAGATTAAAGGTTATAGTTCAAACTTGGTGAATACACTTGGAATTTCCTAAATGCTAAAACTCTACACAAGCATACTCAGCAAATGAGAAATTCCCAAAATTAGAAGAACAACTGCAATTCCACACTCCATTCTTCGCAAAGTCAGTAAGGTCAAACAAATTATAATGGATCATATTTGTAAGAAGAATAATGTTCTATAAGTTGTTTCTATAAGTTGTTTCTTTCATTTTGCTTTTATATACTTTGAATGATAACAGATTGAGAAGGGTACCCAAACTGTATGAGTGTAGAATAGCTTGAAAGATACTCTCTTGTAAGCTACCCGCTGTGAATGCTTCTTTCCTAATTATAGGAGAAATTGAATAGTGGATTAAAGCTCAGAAAAGTAATCCAGAGATGGGAGGTAGACAGAAGATGGAACCAAGATAAATTGCATTGTTTTATTCTCTTTAACTCTTGTCTCTTTATTTTTACTTAACAAGCATTCTTCTTAGCATGCATCATTTTATATTTTATTTTATTTTATTTAAGTATTGCATTAGTCAGTCTTGTTAACTATTCTTACTCAGCACAGTCTATCAAACTAACTAAACTCAACACAATTAGTACAACAATTCTTAAAGTTATAAAAATTGACCTAGAAAAAAAGTTTATGACATTCATCCCCCTCTATTGGAGTGTGTTAAGTCAAAAGGGACCAAAAGATTCAATTCAATTAATGAAACCAAATTTGAGTTCATATATCTTCATATTTTTTAAGTAAATTACTACCTAGAAAACCGATAGAGTCGAATAAGTCATTCGAGCTCGGGTTTTAATATTAGAAAAAATCATCCCTAACATTAATATACCATTTTAGGTTTGGACTAGGGATGTGCGTGGATCTTGGATTAGGTCTGGATTCGCTCCTAAATTTTCCTACTCTGTGGATATGGATCAGATATGGGTCCAAAATATAAAATTATGGATTTAGTATCAGATTTTATTTAGAGATCTAGATCGAGACGTAGATTCATTTATATATGCATGTATAAAATAATATAATATCATCTAATACAAAATTGAATATCGTTTTGTATCTATATCATGTATTTTTACTTGATATTATGCATTTTAATTTAGTTGAAGATTTAACATTACAATATTGATCTTTTAATTTTAAATTTACACATTGAAAATATTTCATGAAATTGCACTCAAATTCATGAGTCACATATAAATATTTTTGTTATAAAGCATAAGAAAAAATGTAGTTATGATTCATATATAACTAACTTATTTCTTTACATAAAATTGAAATTCAAAACTCTTTTTGTAGATTCGTTTCAAATCCAGACCCATGAATCCAATGATTCTGGCTATGGATGCTAATTATATAGAACCAACGGATCCGGACCGGTTATTGATCTAATGTGTAAAAATGGATTTGGATATGGATCCATCTAGACCCTGTCCAGATTTTGTCCACACCCATATCTAATTTGGACAGGGTCATATTCTCTAATTAGTTCATTCAAACTTATTCCATAAAAAGCGAGGCAACAAGTCCATGTGATTGAATACTCAACGGACCAATAATACGTCTCATTTTTAAATTTTTATCTTGATATCATTATTGTTTCCTTAGTAGTGTGGCCTAAATCGCTGTTATAAAGAATATATTTACCATTTTTATATCACAGAAGAATGTAATAGCTATCAAGATATTTTTTATCCAGCATTCATGTTTTTTTATGCTCGTTAATTATTCTTTGTTTATTTTCATGATTTTTTATTATGTTGCATCAATATTACTTTTAGAGACCTTGTTTTTGTTTTCCCGACAACTTTTTGCATAAACAAAATCTACATGAAGGAAGATCACAATGTTAGTTTATTATGATGGACATGAATTTGAAGATTAAGTTTGGTTTTTGTGTTTTTCCGGCATCTTATTCATCAAAAAACCATATTTGATGGAGGACTCTGTAATTTTTGTTCATTACGATGGAGCACATATTGAAGCTTGAGTTTTAGGTTACAAATTTATATCGTTTTTCATCTGAAAACGGGATGTGGCAATGTTATGCAATTCCCTCAATAGCATATTTGAATATTTGGAGCTGAATGAACGTAACTAGAATAAACTTGTTTGTTGATTTAGAAGAGTTTTGTGTACATCAATTGTTGGTACACGTTTTATACCAAGTTTTTACATGGTAGAAGCGTTTTCTACCATTCATAAAAGTGGTTAGAGCCCTTATACCAAAAATCATATATACTTGTGGTGCTTCAAACAGTTGGTCATTTGGTGCTTGATGTTATTACCCGGGAGGAAGTTCCGGTTAATGATTATTATGACATTTTGATCAAGATTAGAGAGTTGTTACCTCGGGATTGATAGGTCATTGTGAAGGATGTTTATGGAGAAGGTAATCGGGTGGCAAATAGAGTGACTAACTTGGCAGCGTCTCTTCCATTGAATGGTCATGTGTTTCACCATCCCCCTCATGGCATTTGGTCCATAATCGTTGATGATATTGTCTGTGTCTCTTTCTCTTGTTTTGTTATTTCTTAGTCTCTAAGGCTGTCTTCTTACCAACAAAAACTCTCAATTAGAGTTGGGAACAATTATGATTATTCACGTTTCATTCGTGAATTAGGATAAAAATAAGATTTTTTTTTTCCAATTTTGTATTTATATCTTAATTATCTAATTAGTTTTAGATTAATTTTAATTGTAAATTGGTGCTTTTAAATTTGTAGTTTAATAATTAAACCTCCATATAGTTTAATTCCTTAGATAAATTCAAATGATATCTTTTATAAATTGCAAATTTATCTCATGAACAAAATTAAAAGATTATATTTATTTAAATAAAATGTCATTCTACATATTAATTCAATCAATGAAACTTGCTAATTAATTATTATTGTATGTCAATTTTATTGATTAAATTTATTCAATTAAATTATTTAACATATGAATTATTTAATTGTCAATTAAATATGTGTCATATGTAAATACAATTAATCAACTTAATTTAACTTAATAAACAATGCAAAATATAATATATTATACCCTTAGCTAAATTAATTTTTTAGATTTTTGGAGTTATATAGATTATCTAATTACATTGGCTTGATATGTCAATTAATTAATAATGAATATTAATTCAATCAATGAAACTAGTTAATTAATTAATATTGTATGTCAAAATTTTATTGATTAAATTTATTCGATTACATTATTTAATATGTGAAATATTTAATTATCAATTAAATAAGTGTCATATGTAAATACATTTAATCAACTTAATTTAACTTAATGAACAATAAAAAAATATAATATATTATACCATTAGCTAAATTAATTTCTTGGAGTTATATAGATTATCTAATTACATTGACTTGACATGTCAATTAATTAATAATCAATTCTTCATCTAGTCTTGTAAAATTGCATATATAAGGAATCCTAGATCAGTTGTTCGAAGCGCACAATCCTTTGGATCTGTTCACATGTTGATAATGGGATTCACTCATAGATTGTAAGCAGATTCTAGCAAACCGTTACAGCCCCTAATTAGGACAGAGTACCACCATCTATTACAGATACTGAACCTAGTAATTATCTCACAATGTCCTTTACCAACTGACGTCAATATGATAAACAAGAGGCATGGTGTTGGTCACCCCCTTATGTAGTTCATCGTATTTCTTAATCTTGAATAAAATGATAAAAATAAGTCAATGACTTATTGTGTGTTCTTATTGTTGGACCCAGTAGGGTGATTTAACAAGTTAGAGGGGGTTTCAAGTGTCACCCTTGCTCAGAGGCTATTGCGGAAAATGTCTCTAGAGATGCTTCTGCTGAATTTAGTTTCCTTAGAAGTAATTCTTTATCGTAGTCTCTAAAGAGTGGATTTAGTATTTATTAAAGTTAATGCAGTGTAAAGAGAGATCAGATTTAGACAAATGCAAACACAAGATTTTTATACTGGTTCAGCCTTTGCCAAATCCAATCCTTGGAATCATTATCCAAGATTTAATCCACTAATGGTTCTCCTTAAGGGCAGAGAGTAAACCACTAAAAAGCTTCCTTGCTGATTGAAGTATCGTCCAACAATCTACAACCTATGAGCTTTACCAATATAAAAATACTATCCAATTGTATCTAGGCTCTGTGCTTACAGTAAATACTAGAAGTACCCTCCAATTAGTGTCTAAGCTTCCCCACACTTACAGCTAAGCAAATGTTTTTACAGATTTGAATGACTAAAGTTTAGAGCTTCTGAACTTTGTTTCAGTGAAAGCTAAATTACAATGAGTATGAAATTGAAATATTTCTTTGATGGATTGAAATTTAAGTTTGAAAGATGTAAGATAGATTGTGTGCTCTTATATTCATAAAACTTCACCAAGTTCTTCTATTGGAACTTCATTCCTATATATTGGCCTGCAAGGTTTTTTGTTAGTCTTAGACTCTTGCTTATTTGTATCCGTTATTTATTAAGATTGGATCCCTTAGACTTAAAGGAGGTTTAGGACAGGCTTAGCACAATGATAAGGGCTTTTTAAATCAGTTAAAACCAAGTTGAAAGGTTAAGTGTAGCCTCTGATATAAGTGTGTTATACTGGTAGTCCCACTTGTACTGTTGTTTATTGTAGAGGAGTAAAAGCGATTTTGCCCCCTCATTGTCAGCATCAACATGTCATTTTCAGGTGAGACAGCTTTTGGTGCCGCAGAATCAAATGCAAGGCATGGCAAGTTGAATCACATGATGTCTGAGGATTGAAGATCAAATAATTTCAAATAAATATCACTCATTAAATTTATCCTTAATAAATTACTAATCAAAGGATACTTCCCTCAAATTTAGTTTTTCAATCTTCTAATACTTGAAGCTTCTGATGCTAGCATGATTCTAATCCAATCTTCATCCTTTGATGTAGCTTAATCTTTTGATGTTCATATTAGCCTCTAATTTAGTCTTATCTTCTTGTGCAACTCTTAGCTTCTAGTGATATTCTTATCTTCTGATGCTAAGTTCAAGACTAATCAAGCTTCTGAGATCGATCACTTTCATAATGCAGTTCTTGATGTAAGGATTAAAACATCTTCTGGAATTATCCTTCAACAATCACCCCAATTTTGATTCTTACAAGAGAACTATCTTTGAAAGTTTAAGTCTTGATTTGCTTTGGCTGCATCTTTTGATGTTACTCCCCCATGATCTGATACTACTTTGACTTTAACGTATTTTTTAACAATTTTAAAGCATAAGTAGTACAATTAGATATTATACTTAGATCATGAACAATTCATAATTTTTTATTAAATCTCAATGATTAAGCATGGTTGATCCACTAGATGAGGAGAATTACAATAAAATAAAATTTATAATCAAGAAGCTAAAAATGAAACTAGCTAACATAGCCTAGCTACTTCTTTAGATCTTGCTTCCTTAATTACATTCTACTTGGAGGAGGTGGAGGTCTCGATCTTGGTTGCCTCTCGGGAATGATCTTATTCATCAAGCTCCATAGGTTCTTCTTTGGGCTGCGAAGGATTGCTTGAGGAACTTTCCAGGCCGAACCTCCATTCCATTATTTGCTTTAGGTACTTGCTCCCCATGTGCCCCATCCATTGCTATTTATACCTTTTGAGACACATTCTCCCCCTGATTGTAAGAAGCATTAACATCTTCCTGGGAATTGCCAAAGTCTTATAGGAAGTATTTGAAGTCATCAGTGACTTGTTGAAACTTGGGCACAACAGCCTCCATGTGGGTGGCAATGTCTTCATCCACAAATGGATAAAGATCCTTAAACATGATGATTTACTATTATTGTGTCTACAAGCCAGATGTGATAAAATGATATGTGAACCTTTAGAGGAAAGGAACAATGTAGCCCTTGTTTTATTATAAGGGAGGACCATGCAAAAATAAGCTTTCCAATCCCTTGATGCACTACTAGATTTAATTAGTGATGGTGGTAGTGGAGGAGATGTTCTAGTCCATATTCTCCTTTTTCATTCCTCCTAAGGCCTTTTCTAAGGCATCTCCCAAAACCTGAGATGAAGTTCCTTCATCAAAGACTTTGGTGTGCACAAGGGGAGACATGATTCGCTTTGAAATCTCCTCCATGTTGATGTCAATATCTACCTGGACAGATTGAAGCATCTTGTCAACCTCAATCTCAGCACTCCTAAATTGAGCATTGATATTGGATGAGATACTACCCTGTGATTGTTAAAAGCATCGATCTCCATCTGTCAGGATTATCTTCTTGTTGAAGTCTTCCTACAACTCATTACATTCTAATCGCAAAGCTACCCTCATAGCCCTCTGGGAGACTTCTAGCTCACTCTTAAAATTCACATCCATACCTTCCAAGACTTGTTCTATGCTAGAGATACCAGCATCATTTCTTCCTCCCAAGACCATAGTGACATCATGATGTGTAGACTAAGATTTACCCATAGACTGGACATCTTCAATTATCATGTTCTGCCCTTCTAGAATAGACTTGTAATGCACTAAATGTCCTTTCAAAGATGGAAGGATTCTATTGTACAATGCAGAACCGATGGTGGCAAGGTCTGGGAAATTGTTGGTAAAAGCTTCAATGTTTGATATTTTTGTCATGACGAGAGCCACCGTCTACAGAAGCTCCATTCGAACTTGTGTTATTTGAAGGGAAGAAATGATGCTAGTTATCACAAGAAGAGTTTTCTGGACTTCATCAATTTGGCTAGCAACTAAGAATTGAGCTTCTAAAATTCCAGAAATGGAGAAGTCCTTAGGGCCTGCGGAGGTTGAGGGGATGTTTGGGAGAGAGGTGGTTGATCCTAAATTTCTAGTAGTAGCTTCAAATTGGTAAGTTTCTCTTAATTTCTCATCAAGGACAAAGTTTCCTTCTTGAATCCCTTTCAACTCCACTCTATCTACTTCCTTAGCATCGATGATCTTCACATTATCATCATTAGAGTCAGAGAGTGTTTGGCCATCCAAATCCACTGACCTTGGGGATCAACTAGAGGAGAGGTTCTCTCATCAAAAGGTATTTCCATAGAATACACAGTAATTTGCTGTGTCGGCGGGATGTTTGCCACTTTTCTATTGATAAGTTTAATAATTTCTTCGCAAGATTTGGCTATATATTAATGGTGCCAAAAACTTGTTCACGTAAAGTATAGGTGTTGTCAATACCTCTTATCAAATAGTAAAACAATGATAACTGCAAGTATACAGTTGCGATGTAGTTTTAAAAGATATTGAACCCACAGGGAAGGAACCAAGTCTAAAGATCAATAAGGAAGACAGAATAAAGAAAATAAAATACATTTGATATTTTGGATAGGAGGGTTAGAATGAAGAATAAGTAAATAAAGATATGAAAGATTAGAGACTCCAAATATATAGATTTTTCCTACGAAATAAGGATAGCAGAGAAAACAGGCAAGTTCAACAAAGATGTTACGATTTACAAAACTAATCTAACAGACTCGGTTCAAAATATCTAGATGTTCAATTATTCGCTGCAAAGCAACACATGAAATAACTTTTCTAAACCTAGCGCAAACGAATTAAGAAAATTATATAAACCTGAACAATGTCAATACTATGCTTAGTACGGGCCGCTCTCACATAGCCACATTTAGCAAGTTACCATTCCAAAAATGTTGGCTCACTAAACAACATTATATTACAGATCCAATGATTATACATGATATTGTTAACCCCGAAACTACTCTTAAAGTTAACTCCAACTCATATAATTTGATTAATATAAAAGAGTTAATAGGAAATCCGTATTATGACACATAGACATATCATAAACTTCCAAATATAAAGTATAAGTAGAAAGCAAAGTAAAGTTGTAAGGTATGCAAGTGAAAGCTAAAGTTGATCAAACCGTATCCACTCTTTAATGGGAGTCGTCAATTCTTGCAATTCCTGCGTCTGCTTTAAATTCGGTCTCGGCCAGTACAGAACGTCTGCTAAGATGCTATTCTTTGTGAATATTGAACAAACTAATATTGAAGAACAAAAACTTTTATTGATAAGTGATTTGCATGTACACTTATACAACAATCGCTCAAGAATATAAAGCAATCTAGTGATCGAAACAAGGATTCGAATCACTTAAACATTTTCTCGCTAACACTTATGAACGTGG
>CATIWQ010664250.1:0-16749 GCA_949673415.1 Euphorbia schlechtendalii
TATATATATATATATATATATATATATATATATATATATATATATATATATATATATATATATATATATATATATATAGTGAAGTCATGGGAAACAAATAATGGTTGATAGTTGATGGGGCCTCTTGCATCTATCACCCCCTAAATTTGTCCAAAATAATCACGTGCTTTCTTGAACTTTCAAATGTGTCAGACACCCCCTGAACTTTATTAAAATGCATAAGTGCCCCCCACCCCACATTGCCACATACATTTTTTGGTTGGTCACTTTTCAAAGATGCAAATTTTTAAATTTTACTCTTTCCAACCAAAGGCCGATACGTGGTATTGGGGAGGCAAATTGGTGTATTTGTTGCAAGTTTAGGGGGTATTTGAAACTTTTAAATGTAGGGTGGAAACTGATTTTTTTGGACAAGTTCAGGGGGTACTTGATACATTAAGCCTAATTCATGGCCTTTTTTTCCGTACTGCTCCATGATACATGAAGGAATAGTAGGTGTGGTGGCAACTATTTGATGTTGAATTTCTATTGGAACAAGCTCAAATATGTTTCCTTTCATAAGTTTTGGTGGCTCTGGGCACAATGTTTTACTGTAATTGTTCAGAAGTTGGAGTAAATGAAATCTGAGGCATAAAAATTTAGTTGCTTGATTGATCCAAATATTGGATCAATGTTAGTCGCATCAAAATCTTTTATTTTTCAGTTTCAGCTTAACCTATGGCATTGATAATGATTTTAGCAAATTAATTGAGGATAAAAAAATTAAGTGTATTTTTTTCAAGTAAAAAGGAAAAAAATCGCAAAAATTCTTCTAACAGTAGCAATTAGCAGTTTCAAAATTTTTCTTTTGTTGGACTATTCTTGTTTTAATTAGTTCAAACATTTGTTTTGGAAATATGAAGTTTTGTTAACAGTATACCGCATTTTTCTAAGTATTTTTCTCTGCATATAAGGATCTAAAAATACTCATCCATGCCCATGACGCCTATTACCTTGTTAAGATGATCATCCTTCATGCTATCATGAATCCATGACCTTCCTTGTTTTTTATTTTTCTATTTTATATTAAGTTTTGCTGACAAGAGGACGGTCTTTTTAACAACTTTGATTGTGCTCAGTGTGTTCAATTGCTGCCAGATTAGTTTCTCAAATACATTTGAAATTGTTAATCAGTTGATTTGGGAAGTGAGCCAAAAAGATGATTATAGTTGAATGAATTACCCTTATCTAGCAAGAATGGAAATGCTGGCTCATATTACATATTGGGGGCATAATTCATAGCCCAACTCCTTAGCTGCTTTTATGATCGTTTAAATAAATGAGTGAATAATTTAAGGTTCTGTCAAGCTTGGCTGCATACATATCTACTGCGCTTGGCCTTCACAGAATTGTATTCTAGTTGAGTGTTAAATATGAACTGGTGGCAGTCCATCAACTTGTCAAGATGTGTTTCTAATGAATATGTTATTCCCTCCATGAAATAGCAAGAAAGAAGGTTGCATCACTTAGAATTTAGAAACTTTTGGGGGTCATATTTTATAATTTGATCCATAAGCCTATTAGTTTGGCCTCGTGAAATGGAACACTGTGCTCTGCCCTATCAGGGGCTTTGTTAACATAATTTGCCACTGGTTCAGTTATTGTGATTATAATTGCAGTTTCAACAGTAATCATACATGTAATAGTTGAGATTATATGTGTTACAGATGTTCTTTAGCATATAATTCATCTGAATCAGTATTCTTCGTGGGTTTGACAGGTTTCAGAGGTGAGCTTACTTTTGGGTAGAGCAGGGACTGCTGGGCTTGGGAAGGCTGTGGAAGTTTTGGACACTCTTGGTAGTAGCATGACGAATCTGAATCTGAGTAGTGGTTTTACCTCAGGAGTGACAACAAAAGGAAATAAAATTTCAATCTTGGCTTTTGAAGTTGCGAATACTATAGTTAAAGGTGCTAATCTGATGCAATCCCTTTCAAAAGAAAACATTAAGCATTTGAAAGAGGTGGTTCTACCCTCAGAAGGGGTGCAGAACTTAATATCAAGAGATATGGATGAACTCTTGACAATTGCAGCAGCTGATAAGAGGTATACTTGAGAACTAACCCGATTTTCGTTCTTCATTTTTTCTATTTTCTGCAGCTTTCTTGATTATGCTTGGCAAATATTTACATCTTGAAGAATATTAATCAGTTTTTTTAACATTGGCAGAGAAGAACTGAAAGTTTTCTCTGGAGAGGTTGTACGTTTTGGAAATCGTTGCAAAGACCCTCAGTGGCATAATTTGGACCGTTACTTCGAAAAGTAGTTATCTTGGCATATTTGTACTGTATTTTATTCTGCAAGATATTCATAAAAAATTTTCTCATGTTTTCTTCTTTAATGTCTTCTTGTAATTTTCTACCGATTAGGTTGGGTTCAGAACTTACTCCGGAAAAGCAATTGAAAGAAGAAGCAGAGGCAATGATGCACCAGTTGATGAATTTGGTCCAGTACACTGCTGTGAGTATTTAAAGTTGTTATCTACCATGATGAACTGATTTCAAGTTGTGTCGTGCTTTCATGTTAATCATAAGAAATAGTTCAAAATTCTTGCAAATGCATGTGTCCGGTCTCACAGTAAAAAACTCAAAAGAGCTGACGTGTTGGATACAGGGAGTGTTACTGTAGTTCATCAGTAATGAGTGATGTATATTTTTGAGAAATATGGATATTTGAAGAGGCTAGGTATCGATTCCAAGACCTTCCACCCCCACTTCGAGAGGTGTACCAATTGAGCTACACCCAATTGGTAGTTTTAACCTTTAAATACTAGTCAAGTGCAATCATAAGGACAGTGCATCATCCCATTTCATGCGATGAAGTAAATTATGGATCAAATTTGTACTTGAAGTCCTACCTTAATCATTTGCTGTCGTCAATGGTCAATGTTACATGTTAGTGCTTTTTTTATATTTATTTAACATTATAACATCTAAGAGTGTGATTAAAACATTGGTTAGATGCAGCTTCACTTAAAATGCTTATGATTTTTCTATCAAATAACATGCCTTTTAGATTGCTGCAATAATTGGGCCCACTGTACATAATGTGTCTTGAGTCGTTGATCCCATCCCTATACTTGAAGGACAGGTTGCCCTCAACCCTAAGCTAACATCTACTGCCATTCTCAAATTCAATTGATTGTAAAGGGCTACCTGAAGGATTTGCAGGCAGCCAAATATGTGTCCATTAAGCTATAATATTTGCATACAAGGGCTCTCATCATTTTAAAGTTGGACCTCATTTAGACAGTCCAGTGGTTTTAAACTTTGAAGTCTACAATGTCTAGTTGCTTTCATTGGCCTGAGATTTTTTGTGATACCATTGATTTTGTTTTGTTTTTTGTATGGCACTGAAGCTTGTCTGTGAACATTCGAGTACATTTTGCTCCTAGCTCTTGATAATTTCCAATAAATTTTTAGCTCACCTCTATGCTATTCTATTTCCCCCCCTTTATGGTTTTCTGTGAAATAAGTACTTAACTGCTTTTTTCCGGAGTTGAATTCTTCAAAAAATGTGAATTCACTGGTGGGTGTAACCGTGTAAGCCCTGTTTTCTGTTTTCCAGCAAAATAAATGAATATTGACTGCATAGTATAGAATTTCTGCTTCCCTTTTCATATCTCAGACAAATTGGAGGTGGTGGATTATGGAGACATTTGTCAGCTTTGTAATTCATTGTGCTCATGGTGCTATATTTTAAATCTATATTTGGACTGCTCTGACTATAGGACTTTGTCAGAGCAGTGTGTTCTTGATGGTTTTGGAGTTTTGATATGAAATATGTCATAGTAGATTGATGCTTATAGAATTGCATTATACAAGGCCTGTTGATAGTCACATAATGTACTAATTGCATCAATTACACAAGTATTTGTAAACAATGACATATTTATTTTCTGACTTCAGGAATTATATCATGAAATGCATGCCTTAGACAGATTTGAGCAAGATTACAGGCGCAAGCTTCAGGAAGATGATAACACAACTGGTCCTCAAAGAGGTTAGTTTTTTTTAAATCAGTTTTTCTCTTTGAACAAGTTTCATGATTGACGGGAATAAAAGTTGAAGTCTAGTGATGAAATTATTCAAGTTGTGCTCGTCTTGATTTAATTACTGGAAGTAACTAAAAAAGTGTTTGGGATAGAATGATTTGTCTTAGCTTATGAAGCTGCCACTAAGGATTTTAAGGTGGTTAGCCAACTTAATCTTTGTTACTATTACACATTCACCCTGTATCTTTTATTTGACTGGCCTTTATTATTTATATGCTTGTACATTGAGCGCTTTTTTTTTAAATTTTTATACATTAAGCCCTTAAACATTTATAAACATAGAAATCCTCACTTAGCTCATGGTCAAGGGATCGGTTTGTAGATTATAAATTGTCAGGAGTTCAATGTGTAAAAATCAAAGATAAGTGTTCAACACATTAGTTTATAATAAAGGCTCAGTTTGTCCAATGAAAACAGGGGCTCAATTTGTACAATTAGCTAAGGTCAATGGTCTTTGGATGCTTTTATCACTTAAGACATTTGTAGCCTTCCTGAGTCTGGCTGTAAACCCATCACAATTCTTATAATTAGATTTCTTGAGTGGTTACTTTGATTCAGAATATATTCACATGTGATTACGGTCCACACCTACATTTTCTGACTGATTCCTTCAGTTCATTCATAGACAGATGGATTGAAGATGTCATCTTTTTGGTTTATGACTGACTAGCATTGGAACTTTAATTTATGTGCATGACCTTTGTCTTTGGCTTAATTGTCTTTTAGACACTAGAAATTAAGTGTAGCATAATATTTTATTTTGCGTGAACGTTCATTATTTATGTAATGTCTTTCCTATCTACAATACTGAAACTTGGTTTGCTATTAAGTTTTTCTGAGAGAGTTCGCACATCTGATTGATGTATAGGAGATACCTTGACTATATTGAGGGCGGAGTTGAAGAGTCAAAGGAAGCATGTGAAAACTTTGAAAAAGAAATCACTTTGGTCCAAGATATTGGAAGAGGTATGAGTTCGTGTTTCTTACATTTCATTTAATACTTAGTTATTTTTTCAAATGAGGGTTTAGTGCCCACCCTAGAGTGTGATAAAGACTTGGTGAACTGGTTGATCGATTGGATTTTTAGGGCAGCTCCAATGGTTCCCTATTTTGGGAAATTTCTCAAAATGAGGAATAAATATGGGGAATGGTCAAGTCCAACCATTCCCCATATGGTATGCCCTCAAAACGGGGTTCCCCAAATATGGGGAATAATCCATTCCCCATTTTGGGGGATTGAATAAAATATTATTACTTTTTGGAGAATTGAATAAAATAATATTACCTTTTGCTTTTTTATTGCTTTTAATTTCTGTTTTGTTAGGTTTAATAATAAAGTATTATTATTTTAAAGTGAATTTGATTTGGAGAATGGAAAATGGGGAAGATGGTTGGAGAAAATACACTGTAGATGTTGCAAAATGGAGTTTGGGGAATGAAAAATGGGGAAAATGGTTGGACTTGCTCTTAGTGGTTAACTAATCTTTCAATGGGTTAAACTTGTATTTATGTTAATATTTGTGCCATTCGTGATGTTGGATGGTCCATGTCATAGTAGTCAAAGATGCAAGGTTCTTGCCTGCTTAGGTGCAAGGAGCACAAGAAGCGCACTAATATAAAGTTTAAGAAAATATTACAAGTATAGAAAAATTATTTTACATAACTATTTAAAACTAAAAACAATCGCAAGTCATAATTAGACAAAATTCTAAAATAGTCTCTCAAAACTTGCTTCTGGCAAGGCGGGGTGGCTTCGCCTTGACGTGCACCTAACTACTTTGATCCGTATCAATGGCATCTTTGTTTGAAACTCTGGCATCTCACACTCATAATGCTTCTACTCAAACAAATTTCCAAATGTAGTTGATTAAAACTTCACACGAGGAAAAAATTCCTTCGCCGTGGAGAATTTATTTGCAAAAATGTAGATCCTGTGTAATAACGTAAACAAGATGACTTGTCCAGTTCCCTAGTTATAGAAATAAAAGACTGCATTTGAATAATTGCATTGGTAATTGTATATAGATGTTAAAAGCATTTATGTAAGAGTGATTTAATTATAGAATAGGAAAGAAGTAAATCTTATTTCTATATCACTTCTTTAATCTCTCCTCAAATTGCTTCTGAGACCGCTCTTAGATTCTGCGACACTCTCTCAACTCTCAAGTCTCAAGCTAGAGTGTACATTTTCGAATTTGATACAAGCATAATACAATGAATCTAAATTTAAACCAAAACGAACCAAAAAATTATCAATAAGAACTCGTAATATTGAGGATAGAGCGGGGAACGTAGAATGGAGAACAGTTTGACATCCGAGGAGAATCTTTGAGAAGTGAATCCAAAACTAAAACCCACTGAAAAATGAATCCAAAACTAAAACCCACTAACGCTGGACTCCTTGGCAAACTTTCAAATGGCAATCCAATCGATAACTAGAAACATTACAACACATATAGGTTGTCTTTGAAGTATCCAAATTCAATAAGCTCAACCATCTCTATAATTTTATGAATATGAACAGAATCTTATGATTCAATTCATAATTCACCATCTCTAGTCTTTGAAGTATCCAAATTCATAGTAGTTTTCTCCATTTCAGCTTTGATCTGCATTTACTATCTTAGAAGCATTTACTTTCTGGTTTTTCATATGACTATGGTTTGGTATTTACATAGGTGATGGAGAAGCTGGTAGATATTGTCCATTTCTTGCATGTGGAGATCCATGAAGCTTTTGGTTGTGCTGGTAATCATTCCATCTATTGCCTTGTGCACCTGTACATTATATTTTTCGCTCTATATTCCTGCAGAGAGTTTGTGTACGGTTTATATTTCTTACAATAGCTTTAGTAGGCCTTGTACATTTCCTTCTTTCACTTAGCCATGAGTTCAAATAATCTCTTTTGATAAATGACAAATTAATTGATTGTGCTGGTTATACAATTAAATATCTTTACACGATTAGGGAAATAATATTTTGCTGGCAACCAAGAATTCTAAGAATATAGCTCAAGCGAGTATAATCTAATACTGGAGTTAGAATGGGGATCAATTCGTTGAGCTTATTAGTGATGGTTAACAGAAATATATAGAACTGGTAACATTTTTTTTATTTTTCGCCCTCTGAACCGTGCAGATAGTGATAGACCAGTGAAAGTTACTTCAACAAGCCAGAAAAAGTTGGGCTCGGCTGGTCTTGCCTTGCATTATGCTAATATTATCACTCAGATCGACACTCTAGTGAGTTTTTCATCTGCTTAATGTCGTTTTACTTTCCTGGTTAATTGGTGAATTTATTTTTTACATTAAATAATATGCTTTCCTGAGCTAATATCTGAAAATGATCAGGTGTCAAGATCAAGCTCTGTTCCCCCAAATACAAGGGATGCATTATACCAAGGGTTGCCGCCTAGTATCAAATCCGCTCTGCGCTCCAAATTACAGTCTTTCCAACTCAAGGAAGAGGTTCGATGCTTTTTCATTTTAGTTTTTCTTAGCAGAAAGACTCGTTAATTTAGGTAATTTTCTTGGTTACTTCCTGATTTTGAAATTATTTTCAATTGTTATATCTGCAGTTTACAGTAATGCAGATCAAAGCTGAAATGGAGAAAACTCTTCAGTGGCTTGTTCCTATAGCTACTAATACAACCAAGTAAAAGCCCATCTAATTTTTTTTTCTACGTTAAATTATACTTCCTCCATTTCAAAACAATTGTCGCTTTTAGGTTGTTTGTCAATACCAAATTAAAGCAATAAAGGACTTATTTGCCCTATGACTTTTGTTAATTTGAAAATTGATTGGATACTTTATTCTTTTTGTCATTTCCAATGTACATTGAATAAGGGTAAAATGGAAAAAATGTTTAAAAATGTGCATTGAAATCCGAAAACGACATTTATTTTGAAAATTTTCTAAAGTCCAAAAGCGACTGTTATTTTGAAACGGAGAAATGGAGGGAGTACTTGGCTCTAAATTCTAGTTTCAAAATTAAAATTTGCATAATTTTCACCCTTAACTATTGTTCATTTAACTGCACATCATTGCAATTGGCTCTCTAACTTACATTTTATGCTTCTCTTGTCATCTCAAATCTGTCGATAACCAGAGCTCATCATGGATTTGGCTGGGTTGGAGAATGGGCAAATACAGGGTAACTTACAAACACTAATCTGTTTTTTTTTTTTCATGTTTTAATTTTTTCTAGAAACAAGTTTTTTAAAAACTTTTTGTGATAATATCACCTCAGGTCCGATGTGAACCGAAAAGCCACAGGACAAACAGATTTACTCAGAATCGAGACACTACATCACGCAGACAAAGAGAAAATGGAAACCATAATTCTCGATCTTGTGGTTTGGCTTCACCATCTCGTAACCCTAGCAAGGGGTAGCAACGGCGGAATCCGATCGCCGGTAAAATCTCCGATGCGCTCACCCAATCAGAAAACCATCCAATTGTCGACAACCAAAGCAAGCCTTCCTTCCCCCTTGCTGACCATCGAAGACCAAGAAATGCTCCGTGACGTGAGCAATAGGAAAAAGACACCTGGCATAAGCAAGAGCCAGGAGTTCGATACCGCGAAAACGCGGCTAAGCAAACACCACAGGCTGAGTAAGAGTAGTAGCCATTCACCGATGAGCGAGACCAAAAAAGATCCTTTCCCTATCAGGAGGCCGTCTTCTGTTCCCATCATTGATTTCGACATCGACAGGATTAAAGCTTTGGATGTTATCGATCGTGTGGATATGATTAGAAGTTTGTGATCGAAAGGAGGCGTTGCACCTGATGCAAAATTTTCCGATTTTTTTTTGGGAAGAATGTAAGTCTGTCTTGTACTAGGCTTTGCCATGAGTGAATTGGTATTTTTGAAAGTGAGGATATGAAGTTGATAATTATTGGTGACTTTGGAATTTTAATTATTCTGGAAAAGTAGCAGGCTATAGTTTTTTTTGTTAGTTCTTTGTGTACAGAATACTTTGAATGAATTTGATAATAATTTTCAAGTTCAAATTTTCCTATTTGTGATTCTCTCTATTCGTACTCTACAGGAAACAAATCGCAAATTATGCAGAAGGTATGATTTTTGTGAGAACTTATGCCTACTGTCACTAAAACATTTCCTGCGTTTTCTTCCTTTTCATCTTTTATTTTTTTATCTAATTACAACACTACTGTAAATACATGAATTTTCAGTTTCAGTTTGTTCATTCGGGACCTTTTGTCCTGTTTTTGCTTTCATACCCGATTCCCATAGGTTCAAGTTGATATCTCTATATTCCCGGTTATAGATAAATTGATCCATCATTATTTTTAAGTTCAATTAATGTTGAAGAATGGTGTTTATTGATTCTGCAAAAAATTGAAGTGGGCCTTGAAATTGACTCCTTACATATTCTATCCTTAATTCGTAAGGGTAATATAACCCAAATTCACATAAATAGGGACCTAACTTAACCTTATCTGAAAATGATATTTTCATCAAAGATTCCGAAAACAACAATCTAATACTCACTATGTGGAAGCTTTACCAACAAACGAAAAAGAAGAATCTAAATCATTTTACCAACAAGTGCCTTTATGGCCCAAATTTTATCTCTTTTTTGACACTTTTATGTTCAATTGTTTATTACAAGTCAAACTTAAATTGTTTACCCTTAAAGGACAGCCCAGGCTTGGACATGTTTACATATTTCTTTCTTTAGAAGTTGTGACTGATTTTCTCCTTCAATTATGACTTACTAAAGCACGCCTTTCTTTTTTGAACAAAAATACAAGTAGTACCGTAAACAACATGTATAATCAGAAAATGAGAAATGTAAGAGTGATATTAGGTGCGACTATTATATTACCCTTTAATTGAAGGGTGATCAGGATTGAAATAAAAACAGAGATACGCTCTTCATCTCATATACGACACTGAAAAAAGGGATTAATCATCGATAATGAAAACTGACCAATTAGCTAAACTTGTTAGGTCAATTAACTTTTTTCTCATTATTTTTTTCAAATTATTTGAGCAACAACGTTTATACTATTAATACAAAGAAAAACCTTAATCCACCCGCTCGTATTTGGATTCGAACCAGTGATCTCTAGGATCATAAATTCAGTCACAATCATTAGGCTAAGAATTTGTCCCTTTTCTCATTATTTCATAAAAGTTTTATCATTTAATTACCTGAATTAGTAAACAATTTCAAAGCATAATTGAAACACCAATAATTTAAGACCTAAACAGATAAGATACCCTTATTCCATTTATATCATCCAAGTTGGAGTCCAAATCAAATTAATAGGTAGGTTCATACTTAAATAATATAAGGTATAAAATGTTTATTGAGATGTCTTCTTACTTTGAGATACTTGTTGGGAAGAATCTCTCTTTAAATTCAAGGTAAAAAACATTTTGAATGTTGGATTAGGGGACCTTATCAAATAAGAATATATCAAAGTTTTTTTTACGGATGATTGAAGTTATGTTTATTATTTATATTCGATCTAGCTAACATGTATGCATATGGCAACCTCTAAACTGGTAGATTTAAGATCGATTTTGAATCTCAAATCTTACACGTGATAGTTCAATATTATAGTGTAAAATTTAAAAATGGAGTAGGGGGAAGAGTTTGAAAAATGTGCTACATTTAGGATGAACATAATGTAATTTTTGGTAACTAATTATAGAGTATATGTAAATAATACGATTATTATTTTATAATAAGGTGTACAAATGGAATGAAATGATATTGTCATAAATGATTTTACGAATAAAAAAGAAAAAAAAAAGTATCAAAAAACAATAAAAGAAAATAAAAGAAAATAAACGTGTCCTCTCATTTGATACATATAAATATTGTCCCCACTTGTGCCTTTCAGCATCTGATTCTTCCATTAGTTAAAATTCAGTATAAATATGATCTCATCGTAATATTTTTAGCACCTTCGAATAAACTTTTCCTATCAAACTTTATAAATGAATAAATAATTATTCATCTAATTATTAAAGTTCATATATTTTTCTAGAACCCTACACAAATCATACATCCAAGTCAATACTCCTACCTTCAAATCTAAAATTTACTTGTATGCTCATAAGTACTATTTTATTCTGCAGATTAATTGTCGTAATAGCACGTACATAATTCATAAACAATATAGTAAGATAGTATAGAAATAATTTAGGCATACTTGCCTTTAGGTAGAGCATAATACAGAAAATTGAACTAAATATAACTAGTAATTGGCTAATTTAACTTGGAATGAAAATGTTGCAAGTGTTTTAGTGTAATGGTAGAAGCTCTTTCTATAATTACTTATCATGAGTTCGAGATGCATACAAATTGATTAAAAAAAAAAAATTGGTGAAATAGCTAATTGTCATACTCAACATGTCTTTCTTTCGATTACTCCCTCCATTTTAAAAATAACGTTGCTTTAAAATTTTGTAAAATGGAGATAAAAAGGCAAAGAATAATTGAAATTTACCTTATTAAACATTAAATTGTCTAGACTTTAAGGTTTGTATCTATTGGACTTTTATTTAAACATTAAACAATAGGGTAAACTTAAAAATTATGTTCTGTGATTTCACTCATTTTAAAAAATATGTATTACGAAAAAAAATTTCATGTGATTTTTTACCATAAAAAAGAAGTCCTCTAATTTTTACATCACAAAAAGATAATTTTATCAATTTTGAATTGAATATTTGAAGCTTAGTTGATAAAAATACAATATATTTTAATAATAAAATCCAGATTTTTTCAGGAACACAAATATTTTAAGTTTAAATTTGATGACAACTTTAAAAAAATCATAATAAAATGAAGAATTTTCAAAAACTACTCAAACTGATGTATAATTCTTAAATGATATGGTTAAATTATAGATTTCGTTAAATTGATTGAAATACATCCTCTAAGACTATTGTATTTAATGAAAAAGATATGTTTTCCTCTTTTTGCTAATGGTTACAAACCAAGAAAATTCACAGGACAAAAATGAGTAAAACCACATGACATGCTTTTTAAATTTATCCTAATTTATCTTGCAATTAGCCCATTAACCTATACCGAATTGTTGAGTAACCAGTTCACATATTGAGTCAGCAATTGTTAGTGGGTCACATATATAATTGATTTTTAATATTTTTCGATCGGATCGACCGGGCCGGGTTTGACAACATCGCTCATGAATATTCTCTTTCTTCACCACATCAATATTGAGTGCATATTTGATAACTTTAAGAACTCAAAAAAAAAAAAAGAAAAAAAACTGAAAGTTGAGCATGACAATATGCTATTTGAACGAACATGTAATTCCTGATTGATTTGAATCAAAATCTCGAAAAAAGTTCATGTTCTAAACATAAAGTCGTTGCATCCATGTAAAAAAAACTTGAAAACTAGCTGCATATGCGAGTCACTCCTCGTTCATTACAAGGTTTAGGTATGCATTATCATTTCCATAAATGTGCAATTAATAAATTACATTTCTCTCTTGATTGATTACAGCAAGGAGAAATGTACATGAATGTAGAACAACCAACCGCCCACTGAAACTACTGTTTGAGGCATCACTACAACAAGTCTTTGAGTTTATCTTGGATTGCATTCACAATTACTCCATAATTAATTAAGGTCTGGCTAATCACTTCCAAACATGTGTCTCCCCTCAAATTTATTAATTTAATGTTTCTATTTTTCTCAATTGGATTTTGAACGAGTGTGTCTATATTGCCTTGTGGGGTACGGCTGCTAATTTTGGTGGTGGCGTTGCTATCATTAATGGAGAGCCTCGTATTCAATTCTCTACTTTTCTTTGCTCAAAATACGATGTTTCTTATTCCAATATAATTTGTAATTTCAATTGATCAATAATATAACGGGTATTGTTTAGATTTTAGGTTTACATACTTATTCTAAAATTATAATGATGGAATATAAGAACAAGTATTAGAATGGAGTTGTTATGATGATAGAATATACGATGTTGACACCCACAAATGTTGGGGCTATGATGAATGTCCTAAAATCAAAGAAAATCGGGGAAAGTGTCATAATGGTAGGCATTGAGAGCGTATAATGGGAAAAACACATGCCCATTTTTCAACCACGTATAATTGAGACAAAAAACATAACGTTTACTGCGCGAACCACAATTTATATTTTCCAAGACGAAATTGATGCCTAAATGACTAATTGCGAAAAAAGGTAGTCTTTCTCAATAATCAGAACCCAATTTCATGTTTCAGTTTCTGTACAAATTCCACTAAGTTCTTAGTGGGAATTTAGGGCCTCTTGTTTGTTTGATATCATTTCATAAAAGTACTCTTTGAGTGAGTTGCTTTGTTGTCATGTTGTGTTGTGTAACACATTCTCTTAATTCACTTCTATTAATGACTCCATGTTGTTTTGTTCTTTGTTCCATCACTTTCCAAGAGACGGTTGGGCTAACTATCTTACACAGGTACCGTTAATTTTGTTCTTTCCTTCGTTGTATAGTTGAATGTGTAACCATAGTTTTCAGAATCAGACCGGTCATCGAACCGGTGAAGAGGGTGGTTCATTGATTTAAGGTTCAACCGGATTAAATCGGTGGTCGAACCGTATTTTCTAAAAATTGAAAAAATATTATTTAAATAAGATATGATGAATTTATTTACATAATACACTAAATAAATAAAGTAAATACGTAATTTAAAATTAATTAAAAGTTTTATATAGATATTATAAAAGAAATATAATACAAATATGTATCAAATAAGTGTTGTAGTTGAATGGTAGGCATAATGAATAATAAGTTGAGGGTCATGAGTTCGATTCCTGCCTATTGTAAAAAATTTAAAAAACATTATTTCGAACAAGAATAAGTGAACCGACCGGACCAGTGGCCGGTTCCGGTTAGACCCAGTCCGACCGGCCGGTCCAGTTTTCAAAACCATGTGTGTAACAACCTAACTTTGAAACATATGGATATTATTTGTTCTGATTTACATTTGTCTCCTTTAACCGTTTAAGAAACACAGATCCGTTATTAAGCATGTGCATAAGGGACGATCATGCCAGATTCCGAGATTGTTATTCAAATAAAGGGTCCCTTTTTAACTAACATTTTCCATAAATAAATGGAAAAAATAGTAATAAGAAATTATGTGTGATAATCTTAATATTGTTGAATCTGGATCTCGGAAAATGTTTTAACACTTACTGCAAGAATAGTCCTCAAAAGCAGTGAACTATTCAAGAAGTAGACTAAGAAGTAATCAAACCTAGCCCTACGTCGGAAGTTTAAGACTATGTCGGAAGACTCAAGCATCAAAAGCTTCATCAATGTCTTCCCCAGCATGAAGATTCCTCAGAGGCTAGAAGACCGTCTTAGAGGGAAGTATACTCTGAGTTAGCAGTTTCTCAAGGAAAAATTAAATGCGGAATATTAAATTCATATTATTGAATAAGCAATCCCAAGGCATCACGTAGTCAACTTGCCATGCCTTAATTTTTAATTCTGCGGCACAAAAAGGTATACATCTTGAAAATGACAAGCAGAAGGCTGTCTTTTCTCCCTTGTAAAGCAGATAACAAGTACTGTGGGAACCATTTTTCTAGCTGATTCTGATCTAGACCATATCGCAACCTCTAAACGAAGTTTAAAAGGACTATAATCAGACTAATCAATGCGCTAATCTCTCCTTAATCTCCTTTAGAGTAACAGCTTAATTCTAGTAGTAACAACTAGACCTGTTCATCGAGCGGGCCGGGCTGAGTTCTGGCTGGGCTTAGCTGGCTTTTTACAAAAAACGTTAACCCAAGTCCAGCCCAAGCCTGTATTTTAGAACTTCGGGCTCGGGCCGGGCTTGGGTCTGGCTAACTAGGTCATTCACAAACCCGGCCTAAGCCCATGAATATTTTTTTTTATTATAATATTTTTTATTAAATTAATAGAAAAAATATTAAAAAAGTCAAAATATGTTTATATTTTAAATATAATTGCATTGTTTACTTAAAATCTTTAACATTTAGTAACATGTATTGTAATCAAGTATAAAAATTTAACAGAATAAAATATAAAATCTTAAAATAATTATAAATTTAATGTATAAATATATATTAAATAAATAAAATTATTCGTCAGACCGGGCTCGGGACGAGCTCGGGTATTTATATAAAACCAAGCCCGGCCCATAAATCTTTGGGCTTTGATGGGTTCGGGCTCGGGCCGGGTTTTTTTAAAAAATGAATGTCCAAGCCTGACCCATTGAAGCGGGCTCGAGCCCCGCCCGGCCCGCGAACAGGTCTAATAACAACGGGCAGATTACGCATCAATACAAGTTTAAAGTGAAAGTCTCAAGCCTATATAAAGGAGCAAAGTTTCAATGGAGAAACTTGGTGAAAAATTATATAATTTCAACAGCATTCAAGATGTCTCGCAATTGCATCCAACTTCTTCACTTTCAATTCCTAGCAAACTTTCATTTAAAATCTGTTTATAAAAGAGGCTTACTGAAACAAAGTTCAAAAGCTCAAAATCCTTTCTTTTCAATCTCGTAAACACTTACTCTTAGTTGAACGATATTTCTAGTATTGGAATAGCTTAGAGCCTAGAAATGGTTGTAAGGTATTCTTGTATGTGTAAAGCTCAGAAGTTGAGATTGTTGGACAATACTCTAATTCATTCTAGCGGAATGTTCTTCACTCAAAGGAGAATCATTAATGGATTAAAGCTTAGACAAAGTCTCCAAGGACTGGATTAGGTAGGGGTCGAACTAGGTTAAGAATTGCTTGTTTGTCATCTCTTTCCTCGACTTATAAATTGTTCCATTTATATCTTAAATTAACTACAAACTAAAACACTGAAAGAGATTCCGTCAGAGGATCGCATTTGCGAAATCTTTAAAAAGTTTTACTCAGAAGCTGCATTAAAGGCTCATTCTCGCAAAGCTTCCGAGGAAAGTGATAAACTCGAAAATAAGTCATTTTCCCTGACTTGTTTTATCACCATATAGGATCTAGCAATATTAATCCCATTTATTTTATTAGTTTTATTTTAAACATACAAAATTTTAGTTGTAAGTTTCAACTATTAATAGTCGAAACTTACAACTAAGATTTGTTAATAGAGTCTTTTTTTTTTTTATCTCGCTCATAGGCTTAGCAATCTAAAAACGAACCTGTACAAATATGGACACTAATTGATAAAGCGTACTTAGGGATGGCAACGGATCCCGGACCCGGTCCGGATCCGTGGATCCGGATCCGTTTTTTAAGGTCCGGATCTCTATTTTATGGACCCGTCGGATCCGGGTCCGGGTCCTGGTAATGAAACCCGGATCCGGACCCAGATCCGTATTTAAATATTAATTGTATTTTTATATTTATTATTTACCCCGAAAATATTGGATAATTAATATTATTTGATATCCACGTAAATCCAATTGCATGAACATAATTAAATGAGCATATAAACTATTTAAAATAAGGTGAAATGTACAAGTATAGAAGCTGAAACTAAGAATTTGATGTTAATTACATGGACCCGTTTTGGACCCGGATCCGGATCTGGATCCGTAAATTATGGACCCGCCGGATCCGGGTCGGATCCGGGTCCAATATATGAAAACGGATCCGGGCCGGGTCCAAGCCGGACCCGGCCCG